>CM029560.1:25489332-25586527 GCA_017141385.1 Sogatella furcifera
ATTAAGCTATATATTTTGTAATTTCAATATTGATATAGTTATTGCACCATAAAATTAAATTCTGCATACTATGATTGTCATGAAAGGTCTTAATATTTATTTTCAAAATGATGCATCAAACAAGAGACATAATTAACACATAGGTACCTACCATAATAGGTACCGTACAGGCCTACTGGTATAATAATTATAATAGGCTATAAAATGAGATCTGTAGGGTACCAAATCGGACAATCAATTTTGAAAGTGCTTGAATACTTATGATACAAAAAGAAGGTATTTTGTTGATAATAATTTATAATAGACCTTTTCAATATTTCCATATCTTCTGTGCCAAAGTTTTATTGTTCTTGTAGTCTTTCATTGCTTGTGTAGCCTACCCTTCTTAATTGAATGTTAATTGCCTATCATGTAGGGAGTGAATTGAAACATATAAACTAAATTATAATATCACTCAACAAGAATATACTGTTGCTGTTAATATACCATATTTATGTTCCACTAACTTTCTAACATTTTGAGGATAAATTCAACATCAAACAATTGGACTATTGATTTGTTAAAGGTGTAGGCTACTGAGTAGCCTGAATAATTAAATAATGAAATTTGCTTTATGATTTGGTCAATTTAGAACTCATTTTGTTAATATAACTGATAATCAATTCTATATTATCCAGATCCACGTGAACTAATCAATAATTATTGTTAGAATATCTTGGAATTGAAGTTCAAAATTGGCGGTTATTTTTTGAATCTGTTAGCCTACCAACCATTAATTAATTGACTCAACACAATAAGTTCTTGAATAATAATTGAGGCAACCCTCCAAAATCTATCTCATTAATAACCTCAAAAATATGAAATGAAATAAAATTGATTCATCTCAAATAATAAATCGCAAATGAATAATGAATAATTTAATATTCTTCCTGCTTACATTTGGTCGATTTTATTGTAATCATGGCATTATTGGCAGTGTTGGTAAAAGAATGTTCGTGGTGAAAAGGTCACGTGGTTTGTCGCCGCTGTGTCGTGTCGCCGTTTTGGTTTCAAGCTTTATCTTTTATCCCCACCACAAAGCTTCGCTTAAGATAAAGTCACGTGGTTTGTCGACGCTGTGTCGTGTCGACCTTTTGGTTTGTCGACGCTGTGTCGTGTCGACCTTTTGGTTTGTCGACGCTGTGTCGTGTCGACCTTTTGGTTTGTCGTCGCTACGGTAGCGGTGTATCCTGGTGTAACCTAGTACTCTCGTTCTCTGTTCTCTGTGGAAACGAGCTAGGTCTACTTGATTTCGTGATCCATTAACCAGTTGCAGTGTGAACTCCCCCTTATCTCTATCCCGCCTCACTCACGACTACAACAAAAATGACGTCATTCCCATAACCCATCATGTCCCATCCCATCCTACCTCCTACAATTTTCGGAAAGACGAATTACATGAACTAAACCGAAATAGCAAGTAACTGAACTGAAGTGACGTACTCGAAATTAACGTGACTTGAGAATTTTTTACGTTCCTCTGATTCTAGACCCGTCAATTTGCAGTTCCTTATTGAAAGGTTATTACGTGTGATTGTAAATGTAAACTATCAACCATGAGCGAATCTGAAGAACCCGAAGGAGCACTTTTTGAAAGTGTTAAATATAAGATTAGTGGAACAGTTATTCAAAATGTGAGTAAAACTTTTATTTTTCATGTTTCTACTTTATTATATTTTCTACTAGAAATTGAGAATAATTGCAGATCCATCGAGTGGCGTCGTTTGACTTAACCTGCCGTTAGTTGGCATAAAATTGTTATCATTCTCGACATTCTGTTGAACTGAATGGTAAAGTGAAACACATGAAATCATACAAAAATACGTTTACCAGTTTTGAAGCTCATTCAATTTAAGATACTGATATCCACAATTTGGCTTGACATTGCTTGTAAACTCAAAAACAACATTGAATCTTCCACTCAAACGGGAAGAAAAATACCAAGATCTCAGAAATCATAATGCAAATTTTGGAAGTTTAAAACCTATGATAGCACGTTAGTTTTCAGCTACTTACTTACTTGTTACTTGTTCCATCTTCTCCGCAGTCTGGTGACCGGGGAATCGTCAAATATCTTCCCTTGATGGGGTTCTCGTCATTCATGGTCCATAAGTCGTTCTACCAAATGACTGTAGGTATGCTTCTGCATATAATCAGTTGTGGTGTAGTATGGTCTCTCGATCAGATAGCCCTTGAGTGCTCTGGGAAACAATGTGTTGTCTTCAATGGCCTTTAATGTTTCTGGCAGTTTGTTATAGAAATAGGCTGGAGAGTCCTTAAACTTAGTGAGGTGCTGCTTTGGCAGGTATATATCATTGTTATTTCTAGTAGTGGATCCACGTCTGTCTCTTCTCAGAGGAGGTTTTGTTTTCTTTGCTAGATTGTTGATTCGAGGATATATATAGAAGTTACTGTTAGTAGTTTGTGCTTTTTAAACAGCGGCTTGCAGTGTTCCATTGTACTCACTCCTAGTATCATTCTCAGAGCTCTTTTCTGTATGACAAGGACTTTGGCAAGGTGTATTTGTGGTGCTGAACCCCCAAGCAACAATACCGTATACCGTATCTCAAGTGAGAGACAAATAAGGCGTGGTATGCCATGAATGCTGTTTTCTCCCCAAGTATGTTCTTCAGTCTTTGAATCACATAATTTTTTTTTCAATGTGAATATGCCACGATAGTCTGCTATCAACAGTAGTGCCAAGAAATTGTGTATGGGTTGGTGATTTGACCATTTATTAGATCTGCAGAGTTATTTGTTGTTGGTTTGAATTTTATATGCACTGTCTTCTGTTTGTTTATTGTACGATTACGTTTATTGCAAGTATGGGCTGCTTCTTCTAACGTTGCATCTATTACACTGTAAATTGGTTCCTGATTTTTGTGTGGTACAAGTTTTGTAGTGTCATCCGAGCCTAATGTCTTGAGCCTAAGCCATCTCCAACCCCGCCAGAATACCCTCTCCGCCAGGACATACCATACAGCAGGCGAATACTTACTTCATCATAACCTACAAACTTACTTCAATAATCATAAACCTGGATAGAAGTAACGTGTGGTTAGCACGTTGATCCTCTCTACCATGGCCAGTCTCCGCAACCAAGTGACGGCGCAGAACACCTCTGTATAACATCCAGTTAATCAGTTGGAGTGTAATGCCACAATTAGAATGGAACAGGAATTAGATGGAACAAAAATTTGTTTTAATGAAGATTGGGGATAAATGTCTAATGGTAAAATAATTCAAATTGTCGCCTCTTGTCAGTTGTTCTAATAAATAGACGCCTATTATTTAAAACATCTCCGTATAATCAGCTGATCATAGCTATAAGAGGATACTTTTTTTGAAGTAACTGCGGCCAGCTGCGGTCGATCGCGGTTGTTAACAATAGCTGAATGCTCCATTGTTGAAGCATTCGTCTTCCTCGAACGAATCCAGTCGCGGCCGCATCAAGCAAAACGAATAAAATGTATGCTCTCAACCATTGTTGTACAGTCGCGACCACTAGCGGATCCAGGGGGGGTGGGCGCAGGGGCACGTGCCCTCCCCCCAGATGGATGAAACATACACTAGATAGAATGACCAAAATATCTCAGGAACTATTCGGCTCAGCGCAAAATGTGTCAACATTACAACAATTTTAAAATAGTGGTCCTATTATGCAAAATCCCGCTAAATTTAACGGTTCTCAAGTTACATAAGGGAAGGGATGAAGGTATAAATTTTTAGGCCAATTTTCGAGATATTTTGGAAAACTAGAATTACACATCTTAGCCCCTCTCCTCAAAAACATAAAGTTCAATAAAATGTAGCATTCCACCAAATTTTCAATTGAACAATTTACAGTTTAGGGGTTGTATATGGTACGACATTTTGGTCTTGGGGAGGAACTTCAACTCTTAAAAATAAGGCTAGGCCCTAGGCCATTTTTAGACTAATTTCTAGCACCATACTAGAGGTAGTATTCCCAAGCTGCAGCTTGAGATGTGCGGCTCGAGCTGCCTGGCGCTTGAAGGTACGATTCCCAAGCAGCAGCTCAAGCCACGCGCCTCGAGCTGCCCGGCTCAAAATTCGCTGCTGGAGCTGCCCAGCTCTAGTCATCACAACTATATTATAGATTTTTATTCTGTTACTAGAGCTACTATGATGTATAATAAATAAATAAAATTTAAAAATAAAACTATTTAATAGTGAAATTAACTTGAAAATGACTCAACAAGGGTGAATTTTACCATTTATTGATTTAGTATACATTATTAGCCCTAATAACAAAGAGAACATTTATTATATAGTCATGTGAATAGAGTTGTGATGGCTAGAGCAGCGCAGCTCGAGCAGCGCAGTTAGAGCAGGGCAGCTCGTGCCGCGCGACTCGAGCTGCTGCTTGGGAATGCTACCATAAGGTTGACTTTAAATGAAATTACCTGTCTGTTTCGTTGGTATTTGTGTGAGAGGAGCTTAAGTTATGATATGTCGGTGATACTTTCTTAATACTATAATTTATTGTATTTGTAGAATAACGTGAAGAGAGTGTGATATGGGGCACTGACGATTGATCAGTGACATTCGATACCCAATACCCATATCAACTAGTCAGAATCAAGGAAAATAGTTGAGAATGATTGCTCAGAATCAAGGACAATGTTTGGGAATGATTGCTGTCCTGTAAGATCGAAAATACCTATTGGATGGCTTTCTTGCTGTTCTAAATGAATTTGAGACTACCTTTTTCAACAAAAATCTCCGGTGGGAAAACCCTCGACCCCTTTTTGACATAGGGTGAGAAGTAAAAATATCAAGTAGCCTACTAGATAAGAATACATGTTGAAATGAGAAACGAAAGTAATGTACCGGTACCAAAAATACATGAGTTAGGTAAGCCACTTACTTTCAGCATTTTTTCATATTCAACTAGCCTATTAATGGATAATTCTTGTTTCTTGATCTTTTGTAAAAATTTAATTGAAGGGTTAAGAACTGTTTTCGTATAATTTAGGGGGAAATTCAATCTCCTTGATTCATCCTGTAATAATACGCATTTTCCAAATCAGATAGAGTGAATTTAATGCAATTTTCATCATGGTTTCTGTAATTAATAAATTACTCTTTCCCAAATTCCTAAATTTAAAAACCCCTCCTATTATTTAGTGATACTTCTTGATATTATCTTATTATGAGGGAGAGGTGATTAGGTATGAAGAGGGGCTTGTGAAAAATTGGGGGAGCGGGTGCAGACTTCTGATAATTTCGCCTTACTAGCCTTTGATAATTTCCTAACCTGGGTTGTGCCAAACCCCCCCCCCCCCCCAGAAGTAAATCTTGGATCCGCCCCTGGTCGCGACTGCCTGCCGCGGTACGTTCTATAAACTAAAACCTACCTCAAGAGTGATACAGTAAATAATGATGTTACACGAGATTATAGCAGACGCTAACGAAAAAGGCGATTGAAGAGCTGTTAGTGATAAGGAACTTTACCAGGAAAGACAGTCGGCAAGCGATCTGCAAGAATATATTATTGAGTCAAGAGCAAGCGGAACTAGACCGTTTTGCTCATTTAGACAACTTACAGACTGTCCTGAGAGAGAGCTGAGTATTCGCCAACCGCAATTTCTGTTACATTGAAAACATCGTGTGATAATAACAATCAGATTTGTTTTGAAAATCATGTTAGCTCTGAACAGATTCTTCTTTCTTGGATAATAATTATTGTATTTTTATTTTCAATTTTTGTCTTCTATCAGTTGCTTGCTAAATTTGAACCGGATAATTATGATTTAAAAAATCCATAATCATGATTTCTCATCAGATTTTGTACTGTGATGGCTGCCCAAGAACAAATAAAAGCCCTTCTCTACCAAAAAAATACTGGAAAAATGTCTTGTGATGAAATATTTCAAATTTACCGCCTCTTGTCAGCTGTTTAAGTAAATAGACTCTTATCACATGTTTAAACTTTGAGATCAATATTCAACATATGACTTCAATTCAACATGAAAGTACTTTTCATTTGAGAACATTATTTTTATGATAGTTCTTTCAAATTTGCTGCTAATAAATCAGCTGTTTTATTGAAACCAGATGGATTATCCAAAAAATGATTTATTCAAATTCCATATGATATTTTTTCTAGCCGTGATTATTTTGTTGAAATATAATGGATGCCGGAGTATATTTAGATTTATTGTTGCTGAGAGCTTATCCTTTTTTCGCCTGAAAAAGGATGAAGGAGTCGGTCGATTTCATTGTCCAACGAACTTGACCTGTATAAAAATATGAAGAATGTATGTTATGAATTTGAAGTTTATTAATTAAGGCGTTCGAAAGTTATTGGTACACGAAAGATTAGAGATAAGTAAAGATTGGTACACGAATGAATTAACTGCAATGAAAGAAACTTGTTTGTATTTGAATGACTTGATTAAATGTTTTAATATAGATGTATACAAAGAGCTTTATAAGAATATCAAATACTTGTACAATAAGAAAGTGAAACAAGCTAAGTTGCTCTTCCATAACAATCTAGTCAATAATGCATGTAATAAACCAAAGATTATGTGGAAAATAATAAAAGAGAATTTAATGCTGAATCGTACAGCTGTTTCAAATAAGAAAAATGTTAACCTGAGTTCCGAAAACTTCAATTTATATTATGTTGACAGCATAGCTAATGTTTTAGCTGGAATCCCAAGTAGCGCTAACACTGTGTCTCACTATTTAGTAAATGTGAGGAAGGAAGGGATATCTTTTTCTTTTTACCATGTGACTGTGGAAGAAGTGTTGTTTTCATTGAACTCTCTAAGTAGTAGTAACTGTTTAGACATTTTTCATTTAAATTCATTCATATGTAAAACTACTAGTCAACATATTTGTGAAGTGTTATGTCATATTTTTAATGTTTGTATAGACTCTGGCATTTTTCCTGATATGCTTAAGCTATCAAAAGTAGTACCAATTTTCAAAAAAGGCGATCCTCAACTGTGTAGCAATTATAGGCCAATATCTATTGTGCCAATCTTTTCTAAAGTTTTTGAGTCTCTAATTGTTCAGCAGATGACTAACTACTTGGAGAGGAACAAGTTACTTTCATATAGGCAGTTTGGTTTCAGAAAGAATCATACCACATGTCAGGCGGTAATGACTTTCATTCAGGATACTCTGAATGGTATGGAGGGGAAAAGTTCTGTGAATGCAAAACTATTTGATATGTGAAGAGCATTCGACACTGTATCCCATAATATTCTTCTGACAAAGCTAAAAAATTTAGGTTTTAATTTTAGATCTGTAGCACTCTTAAGGTCGTACTTAGATGATAGGTTCCAAACAGTTTCTTTCAATGGAGAAATGTCTAATTTCAAGCCTGTTGAGAATGGAGTGCCACAGGGTTCAATTTTGGGACCTCTATTGTTTATTATTTACATGAATGATCTACCTGGCAATATAGAGGATGGGAGCACAAAATGTTACATGTATGCGGATGATGTATGCTTGAATATCATCACTGACCCTGACTTAAGTGGAACTGTTTCAAATGAGAAAGTGAATCTCATGTCGGATTGGTGTAGAGCTAATAAACTAGCACTGAACCTAAACAAAACACAAGATTTATCGGTAACTTATGATAATCAAAATTCAGTACATTCTGTCAAATTCTTAGGCATTAATATTCAGAATAATATGAAGTGGAAGTCTCATATAGACTACACTATCCCAAAAGTCTCTAGAGGTACTTTTATGCTTAGAAGACTAAAGGAAGTAGTATCTCAGAAAATATTAATTAATGTTTACTATAGCTATGTTCACTCATACCTTCTATATGGTGCTGTACTATGGGGAAATTGTACAGATGCTCATGCTCTGTTTGTGTTACAAAAAAGGGCAATAAGAAACATGTGTAATGCTCCACCCCTCACGCACTGCAAACCATTATTTGTTACACTTAGAATTATGTGCTTACCCTGCATTTATATATTTCAGTGTTTATTATTTGTAAAAACCAATCTGACCTCTTTTACTACTCATTCTGCTATTCATTCTCACAATACAAGAAATAGATTGAATCTAAGAAATGAATATTGTCGCTACAAATCTAGTCATGAAAGTTTTAGGGCTTATGCAATTAGATATTACAATCAGTTACCATTACATGTTAGAAATTTATCTGTAAGAGACTTCAAATTTAAAATTAAGGATTTTCTGATAAGCAACTGTTTTTACAATAATAATGAATATTTTAGCTTTAATATGGATAACTTTTAAGATGTGATTTTATGTACAGTTTGTTAAAATATGTGATTTTTATGACGTGGCCTATACATGTAAACTAATATGTCGTTGGCAATAAATGGATTTTGACTTTTGACTTTTTGACTTTTATTGTCGAACATACAGACAAACGAACAGACGTACAACGACTTCGGGCTTGAGTCAAAAGAAGGAACTCGCTAACGCTCGTTCAAAAATAATATTAATAAATAATTATATAATAATAATAATATAATAATAATAATTATTATTATTAAAAAATAATAATAATATTTTTTGGATTCACCTCATGGATACTTTCAAATCCCATGGAACAAATTGACAAAAGTTAATTTCAATCTCCTAACCTATTGTAACATCTCGTTTTAAATAGTTTTTCTTTGAACTTTTTTAATATCGAGGTCTTTATTTAGTCAAGTCGACTTGGTCATTGGTCTAGATTGTCTAGAAAATACGAAAGTAAAAAAATGCGAACCACTGATAACACCTTTGATTCTATATTCAAATTCAAATTTTTATATTTTTGAAACATTTAAAAATTCATAATAAAGTTATATAACATATAGGCCTAAAGGTAGCATTCCTAAGCGCCAGCTCGGCTCTAAATTAGCTGCTGCTCGACTCTATCGCTATTCTAGCCATTACAACTCTATTCACATAACTATATTATATAAATGTTCACTTTGCTAATAGACCTACTAATGTATAATAAATCAATAAATAATAGTGAAATTCGGTTTGAAATTTACTTAAAAAGGCGAATTTCTCTTTTTGTATTTATTATACATTAGAAGCCCTAATAACAAAATGAAAATGTATAATATACATAGTTATGTGAATAGAGTTGTGATGGCTAAAGCAGTGCAGCACCAGCAGCTAATTTAGAGCCGAGCAGCTCGAGCTGTCGCTTGGGAATGCTACCCTAAAGTAAAAATAACAGTATAGGCTTAACAAAAAATCATAAATTCGTCAACAATTCGTGCTTATTATAATGACATTTTTCTACTAGTAAAGTTGTTCCACAACCAACATTACAATAATTTTTTAAAGGTAATTCATTTAATAATCTAATGCCATATTCAATAAACCCATTCAGAGTATAGGAATAGGCGTATAGTGGTATAGGAGTATTCAGAGTGTAGGAGTCTCAGCGCTGAAGTTTGCATTGTATAGTGATTATGAACATTGTCATAGTGACTATTGGTAGATAATATTGAAAAAGATACTTCAATTTATGAGTTTTCATTGTTGCTATTTTGACTTCTTAACCAAGGTAGAGTTTCCTACAAAAAAAGCGGGTGGGTCAGCTGATTTCTTGTTCTCTATTCTATTCAACTCTTTTAACAGATGTTTATTGGAATTTTTGCAATTGTATATCTTCAACCCGGTGAATGTAATAATTAGTGGCATAAATGATCAATTTCATTATAATTGATTTTTTTAGACAACAATAATTGTGATACTACGATAAATAAATTGATTGATTGAAGTCTCAGGAGTCTTCAACTTGTCTGATGTATCAATTATTATAAAAATATCTGATGTTGAAAATATTTTGTGTTTCCAGGTGATTGACATTTTGAAAAATGGTGGAGCTCAGGCTTTCGCCTACTTCTCCGATTATGTTACGATGCTCATAGTGGGTGATGACCCTTCCGAAAGCGACATTACTGATGCGAAGGACCTGTATGAAGTACCAGCCGTCACAAGCGATTGGGTTGTCCAATCGGCAAAATTCAAAAAACTGTTACCGTATCCTTTCAAGCACTGACCACTGATTTAATCATGTGATAATTCTTCTATAATATTAATTATAATTTATTCAATCAATAAAATACAAAGGTGGGTACAACAGGAATAATGCCCAAAACTGTTCCTCAACTAATTCAATCAAATCAAATCAAACATTCTTTATTTGCTAAGTTGTATAATATATGAGCATGAGCTCAACAACACTGAATGCGTCAAATTTCAAAAAAGTTATTCATAAATAAACTAGGGAAGCGTATGCAGAGGCAGCCACAAATTGAGTGGAGCGAGTTTTCTTTTTGTCAAAAAGTGTTTGAAGCAGGGACTCAGAAATTTGATCCCGGAATTTTAACCCTAGCTGAACAACGAATGGTGAAAGTGGCTCATTTTATTACCATGTAATGTTATGAAATGAGGATATAAAATATGATCAACAACCTTTAAGTGAATGTTTTCTCAATTGAGAGTTTATTTTGACAAAATAAAGCAAGATGATGAAATGACTCCAGCTTGGTCAATATTAGTTGAAAAATATTGATTTGGTCTCAAATTCTAGGTCATATTGTTTCCTACGATCGAGACCAAATCACTAATTTTTGAACCAATACTGACCGAGCAGAGTCATTTTCTCTATGGTTGGTTTAACTTTGTGAATACAGCATTTGACGTACATTTATTGGTCTCAAAATGTGCTCTGATTGTTTAAAATAATTATTCAGTAGCAAATTGTAGAGGAAAATCAATATATACTTGAAAAATCACGATAAAATAAGCCTATTAAATGAAATTTGGACAAAGTTTTTGTGTATTTCCACAACAAGCTTCCATTGTTAGTTGCATTGTTGAATGAATGCAAATAAATAATTATATTAATAAAGAGACGTAAAAAATCCATTCTGCTTCCTTCACACAGTACAATAAAAATATTACAGTAAGGCCAATAAAAGGTCAGATGTGCAGCTATTTGCTGCAAATTTTGTCAGCACTGTGAAGACACGACTTGCCCAAATTTAAATAAAAATCATGCCATAATCTAGTGCTAAACATATTTATAGTATAGCGGAATAGTTTCTCAAGAACAGCAAAGATACTTTGCGACCGTATTACACATTAAATTTTTCCTTCAATTACCATATTGAATGTGAAAGGTTGAAATTGGAATTAAAATTGTCATATCTCAGTTATTTATCATCGAACCAAGCACCATTTTATACAGAATTTGAAGTTATAAATTCTTGTAATGGTACAGAAGTTTCTAAAACAATTATTTTCAACAGTAAATTCATAATTAATATTTCAGTTGACAGCCATTTTGAAAATTTCAAACATTGAAAATTTTCGAGTCAACTATTTTGAAGAATTAACACTTATACTTGAGCCTGACAAATTTCATAGGGGCGAGTCAATCCATTATCAAGATATGATGTAAGTTATAAAAAAAGGCGGATAAAAGGAAAACTAAGGATTGGGGATTTTGCCAGAGACGTTTTCTGTTTGTTATAGCTCAAAGAACACCGTGGTGGTACTCAAATGTTTTTTTCGGAACTGTGGACAACTAAAAATTTTCAACTTTTAATTTTTAATTTTTTTTTGTCGGCAAAAACAATTGTTCTGCTCAGGATTCGAACCCCCATTACGGATTCTGCCATTATGGTTCGATGATGACCAGATTTTGCCATTGATGCCATCATGATTTCAAGAGTACAATAGACATTACTGGCCAGAAACGTTTCTCAAAACTTATGTTAAGTTGCAAGTCTGCAGTGCAGAAAACATGAATATAGTATCAAACAATGTGTATACTGTATACTAATAATTTTTATAGCAATCCTTTTTTCCTTTTTTCGTCCTTAATATGTAAATTTTTAGAATGCTCAATAGCCTATAACCTGGTCGTCCATGTCTACTATCACGATAGCAAGTTTGAATGAAATCGGTCGAGCGGTTTCAGAGGAGTAGCATTACAAAGAGTGACTTTCCTAATCCATTAGAGCTTCGCTTCGCTCCGCTCAAAAACACAGGAATACCACCCAATACAACATAACATCAAAAAAATTTCTCATCACACTTTAAATTTATCTTTCATTTTTTAACATTTCATAACACTCCTGAACAGTGTATGGAGCTCCCCTTAATAGAACTTCTTTTACTTATTTATTAATTTGGAAAATTGTTTTAAATACAATTTAAATAATTTTTATTGCACTGTAATAGGGACCTTTCTCCAATAGTGCCAGTCTATGCCTTGGATAGGTAAGGGTCGAATCACCGTTCCTAGTGTTGTAGGGATGTTCAAGCACTTCCGGAGATAATGTGCTCCAATTTTTCTATACATCAGTTAAAATTTCAATGAAATAGAGAGCTGGTAAATTTAACAATTTCTCTCTCACAAAACATGGTCTGCATGATGCCCTGGAACTTAGGCCGTACATGATTCTCAGAGCCTTTTTTTGCTTCCTGAAAACCAAGGTGAGTATTATAGCCACCCCAGAATATCAGACTATAACGAATGACAGACATTAGGTATCCATGATAGATTGCTCGCAGGGATTTGACGCCCACTGCTCCCCTAACACACCTCAGCGAGAACAGGATAGCAGACAATTTGCGTAAGAGTTGCTGCACTTGATCACCCCATCTCACATCATTCTGCAGTTGAACTCCAAGAAACTTTGTCACCATTGCCTGATTATTCAAATCTAAGGGATGTGTGGTAATTCCTCTAGCTTGACTGCGCTCTGAAAATTTTAGAATTTTAGGTTTTTCTACATTGAGCTGTAAATAATTTCCCCTCAGCCACCCAGTCAAATCCGAATCGCTTTTTGGGTCTTCAACTGTATGTTCTCTTCCGATCCCTCAACAAGCACTGTAGTGTCATCTGCAAATAAAATTACTTTTGAGTCTATATTATTGGGGAGGCCGTTCATTTATACATTGAATAGAATTGGACCCATTATTGTTCCCTGAGGAATTCCATGAGGCTGTGGGAGCCAGTCTGAATCCACATTTAAACCGTATTTGTCCACTACTCTAACTGATTGGTGCCTCCCTGTCAAATAAGATTTGAAAAAATTTAACGCTCTGCCTGAAATGCCACAGAGAGCAAGTTTCCTCAACAAGAGACTGTGATTTACCCTGTCATAGGCCTTGGACAAGTCACAGAAAATGCCAACAACCCTCCGCGATCCATCCAGTGCCCTGAGAGTGCTTTCAACAACTTCAAAAATTGCCTGTTTTGTCGACTTATTTTTCCTGAAACCAAACTGTCTATTGTAGAGTAAGTTGTTACTTTCAAAGTATTTGCTTAACTGAAGAAAAACTGCACGTTCAAAAATTTTTGAAAGAATAGTTTGGAGAGCTATAGGGCGATAGTTTTCAGGACAAGAACGACTCCCTTTTTTAAAAACAGGTTTAATTATGGAAAATTTAAGTTTCTCAGGGAAAACTCCTTCATGGAAAGCCAGGTTTATTATGTGTGAGTGGTATGCTTATCAATGAAGAAGTTGCCTTCACTACTTTGGTTGAGATTCCATCCCATCCACCTGCAACTGATGTTTGAAGATTATTAATAATTCCTATAATATCACTTTCTGAAACTGCCGAAAAATTGAATTGGGACTTTCGGGTATCAGTACTGCCTGACTTGGGAATTAGTTGGTAAACTAAACTTCCAAATCAAGGTTATGTCATAGTAAAACAACTGAGTCGAAACAGAAAATTGCAAAACAAACCTGACAGGCAAGATGAGATGGAACTTTCTTATGTTAGTATCATCCTCTGTGTCAAACTGTCATTTCATTTCAATGCTTCCATACTTCCATGTAGAAATAAATTGATGTTTGGGTGTTAATTTCTAAAATATACAGAAATAATGTCCATTTTTTATAATTCATTAGTTTTTTCATTAACTAAGTTACATAATTTATAATTAAATTTAATTCAGTAGTCTCTTTAGAAAGAATGTAAACTCCAAGTGATTGATATTAGAATTAGGTATGAAGATATGATTATTTTTACTGCTTGTAAAATACATTAGAATTAAAATGCAATGTATTTGTAAAAGTAAATTCTTGATATTTTTTGAAAATTGTTTTTTTCAACAGTGATGTGGACTAATACAGAATTATTGTTCCAAGTATTCATAGTTTCTATTGAGTTAGTAACCTAACCTGATTTGGGTCTGGTTGAATGTTTGAATAATTTACTGGAATTTCACCTCAAGGTAGTAAGAACTCATCAAGTTGACATAGATGCCTAATTCAAGATAGGATCATTTCTAACCTAGAATTGCTGTAAATTTCCATTTTATTATATTTTTCTTATTTGTTTACCACGGTATTGACATTGATTTTGGTAATTTTTAAATACAGGTACCTACTCGTCATCATAAATTATAATATTATTTTACTTAATAAAGTTCCTTGACTTTCTTATCAGTACAAAGTTATTTGAGTACGGCGAAATGAAGGTATTTGCCGGTGTTACCGTAGTTATATTACACGTATCCACTAAAGACGCTTCTGCCCTATGGAGTATGATCGTTCACAATGGAGGATGTCTCTCAAAAACCCTGGATCCTTCAGTAACTCATCTTATTACCACAAAAGCTTATGGGGTAAGTATCTCAGTAACTGGAGATAAAATCATTAAATGGTATTCTTTCCTGAGCAGGAGCACAATCGAAGGCTTGTCCCATTGACTGTTATAAAATAATAATGTCTTGTATAAATAATTTCCTTGAAAACATTTCAAACAATTAAATCATTACAATTTGAACATTTGAGTGCAATTTGTTTCGTCGAGAAATTGAAGCCTCTAAAACAGGGATTATTTTTGAGTACTCATTTTTATCTAAAACTGATCAAACTCTCCACAGAGACATACAGGCGATCTCACAGAAGATTTCCAACTACTTTGCCTTTTTTAATTGAAGCAAGAGTAGTTCCAAAGGTGGCCACCAGATTGTAAAAGGTGATGAATTTTCATCTTTCAATTGGATTTAAATGAATGAAATTTCAATCATTGGTCACTCAATAGCATGAAAGGATGCGTGTAGATACGGAGGATTAGTGAGATCAAGTCACCTTTTTGCATAAAAAATTTAAAACCATGTATTATTTAATTTAATGATGAGAATTTATACCTCCATATATTTTACTAAATATTTTGATAATACTTCTGAATGTTGTTGAAACCAATTTTATAGCTGTAAAATACATATGGATTTTAGTGGGGGGGGGGGGGAGACCTACTCGCCAATATGTATTTATAAGATGATGGTCACTCATCCAAGAGCAATCCACAATGTTTGTGACCTGACTTTACGATCACATGCATGTAGCTGAAATAGTTTATAGCTGTGAAATCATATACAGAGTCTATAGTATGTCCTATACAGAGTCTTCAGTACGATAGCTTTAAAATTACATCCAAAGAATTTTGTTCCCCAGTTGGAAAAATAACTAGTAGAGCTCCCATTAAGAATATTGGTGGTTGATGAATGATATGGTTTTTTTAATAACCAGCTGATGCTGTTTGAGAAAGAGATGCGAATATGTATCCAGAAAGAAAGAGTAGAGAGCTAGAGATCGAAATCCATCAGCTTTTCTAAACGCCAATATTTTTTGGGAACTCTTACAATTATTAATAACATCGGTAAAAGCGACTTTGAATGGGGTATTGGTCATTAATTTTGCTGGTCAGTCTTGAAATTCACACTTCAGTGGTAATCACTCTGATCTTCAAAAGCTCTCTGATCACTCTGATCACTAAAATTCAAGCCATAAGACAAGTTATGAAACTCGATTTATGTATTTATGATGAGCAAAATTAACTGTTCTCGAAATAATCATTTTCCTCTCAATCAATTTCATTCTAACATATTGCATCAATCATTCTCATTTTTTATCAGGAAAAGTATGAAGAAGCTGTGAAAGGAAATAAAGACATTGCTATTGTTACTCCCGATTGGGTTTTGGATAGCATTAAGAAGAAGTCGAGATGCTGTGAAGTTAACTATCATCCTAGACTTCTTATTGGAAAGTCATCAGCAATTAACAAATCTTCTGGTAACTATGTTTCATTTGATATCATCTACCACAGTGTTGCAGTTATTTTTCTGTATCTTTTACTGTACAGACCTTGTTTCGTGGGCACGAGCCGCCAGTGTATTTCACCACATTCTATTCTATTGAAATGGAGACTTGGATATTTAAAAATTCATTCACCAAGCTCCTTTTCAATTTGCCTAGCAATTTTCCTCCTTCAATCTCTTGATAATTGAGATAATTGATACTTCGGCAGTTGAGATTGGAAATTCTCTGTTTTCTCCTCTCTTGCTGCTCAAGTATTGTTTCAACTCTATTCTCTATCCTTCAAAAATGATGAATAACACATAAATAATACATGATAAAATACACTGATGAATCAGCTTGTAATTCATTAATCCACTATCAGAAATAATAATGTAATAGAAATTTTCTTTCTCCACTCAGCCATCTTATCAATGTCCATACGTATTTCAAAATGATTTTCATTCACTTGATGAACTTATTCTACACTTGAATTTCTTCTGTTAATATTTAGGTGGTCTCTCCACGGCACATATTACTGGATTTGCAGATGAAGATGTGCCGACTGAAGAAAATACAGCCGCTCCAAATTTGAGTAATGAACTTCTAGAACAACTTAAACAACGCATGCCTTGGAATCAACCAGCAATTACTACCCAAGTCACTTCTCAGGTGGTTCAGGTATATTTTACTCATTTGAACTCTCTTCTTTTCAAACTTTCAACTATTGTTTGAACTTCCTTTTCTCATATACTGTAAATGCAAGTAAAATTATCTCCAAACAAGTAAAGGGGAGCTCTGAAAAAACGTCTGAATTGGATGAATGTATTATAGTGACTAGACTGAACTTCATAGTGACTATAAACTGATTATCAAGAGATGCAAAGTTATTATCGAATATTGTCCTTGCTATTGGAGCAGCAGTTCAACCATGATTTTCATGAGTGTCCACTATCAATAAGCGTAAATTATGCGCTTTTCATATGATTCACTATCTGTGTCTGTACTTGTTTTGAATGAACACCAATAGAACTTAGCCTATATATATATTTTAAATACTTATACTTGTATTATTTTTTGAAGTTGTTGATTATTCAAGTTTCATTATAAATTATTGATATGCAACATACATATTATGTAGTAATTGAACTCCCAGTGCCCTTTTTAGAAGTTTTTTTGAAGGAAACATACTTATTGTATAGATCGCGCGCGCTGTAATTCCTTAGCCACCCACGCCCTAAACAAAATCTTATAACTTTATTATTTCAAGAATTTGAGTATTCGTCTGAGTGGCAGGAAACTGTTCGAAATGAGCATTAAAATTCTGTATAATATATTATTACAAACAATTTCTGCAGTTTAAGGGCTGCCTTAACTTTACCAGGGTCACTGACAAAGATATTCCGTACGCAGCACGCGCGTACTATTAGTTCTGCAATTATTCTGCAATTAATTGTTTTTTTTTTCTTGTATATTTTCAATCCAATATGAATCGGTGTACTGTTATGCCTAATGTTCATGATGATGTGAACAACAAAATTTTGTAAGCTTGAAAAATATTCCAATTCCATTACCTCATTACCTTTCATTCTTATTTATAATGATTGAAGTATCTTCTCTATCCATTGACGAAAGCCTTATGATTCAAATCGAACAATAAATTGAATCAAAGAAGAAAACTATTTGATTTGAGAAGCTTTTTGGTCTTACCGGTATCCAATCCCAATATGGATGAGAGATGTGCACCTGGTTCTCTCATTGTGAGGGTGACCTTTACCTTTGAGGCCTGAATGTCATTCTTTCAGGAGAATCTACATTGCCTACCGGTGTTCCGGAACCCACCTGATTTTGTTTTAGATTTATTCATATCTCATGAGGTTAAAAGATGAATCATCATCATCATCATCCCACCTAGTACTCAACTAGACAGAAAAAGAGTTCATGTGGGCATCACCACAGCAAAAATCGCAATTCACTCAATACAAAACCAATAACAATTATTAGCCTTATCAGTCAATTATTTTAATCAACTATTTCAACTACATTCCTTTCCCTCATTTAATGTAATACAGTTGATTCATCAACTGAGAATTTTCATATACATTTAAATGAATGACTCACCACTTCCTGTTGAGCTGTGGACTTCAAACGTACAGTAATTGAAGTTTAGGTTGTATTCCGTATCGGTTGAAAAAATAAATGGTCTTGAATGTCTCAACTCTGCGCGGACACTGAGTAAAGAATGCAAGCAGTAGCCTTATTTCAGTTTAATGCGCATGCGCTCTTTGAACATTTCATCGCAGTCGCCAGTTCAGTCTGTAACTTCGCGGCAGTTGGTCAGGTTCTGTCTTCAGCTTATCAGTCAATTTAATAAAAATGTATACACTCATGTCGTGACGTATTAAGGTATTTTCTTTACTTGAGTATTTCATCGCAGTCGCTAGTTCAGTCCATGTCTTCGTGGTAGTTGATCAGGTTCTGTCTTCAGCAACAGTGTTGGTTTTCTGTTCAGTTACTATTCTTTAGTTACCTTAAAGAGTAGAACGTCTTGAAATAGTTTCAACCAAATGTTTATTTTTTGGCTTCTACTCTATTATCAAATTCTGTTGAAGTTTTCCAGAAACTTGTTTCTCGGTATTGGAAAAAAGATTTCAGTGAATAATTTTTTGGTGTCTAATATGTATCTCATTATTGTATAATTCGATTCGATTCAACAAATCAATCTATTTTTTGGAATTGTATTAGTAGTTTCCATGTTTTTTTAACGTTTTACGTTTTTAGAGCAGTATGTTATTAATTCTATTAGAAACTTTTTATTGCAAAATTACTCTTCCTAAATATGTACAATTTCAAACTTTTAAATTATCTTCCAGCTATATCTTTTGAAATGATCTTGACGACATAGTTTTTTTGACAGCTATTTGATTTTGGAAGACATATACTGTATGAAGAAAATGTCTATATCTATCTTTCAATGTTAACAATGAATTTCAAAATATTAGAAAGAATAAAGATCACCACTCATCACAGGCTTTCAACCAGTTTCAGTTTTATTTAATACCAATCAATTTTAACCAGTTTCAGTTGAAATCTACTTTCAACCAGTCTCAGTTTAAATCAATGCTTGTTTATTCCAACCAACTTCAATTGATTACATTTTTATTTTTCTCTAGTTGTAAAGTAGATTAATTGTATTGATTTCCGAAACTAACTGCTATGCTAACAATACAAGGTTATTACAAAATAGGTTATTCTGGTTTGAGGGAAGTAGAAAAGTGGTGGGAAGCTAGAAAATGTAGTTCAGATCAACAATATATGATATTTTGCGCTGAAAATATTAGCGCATGAGTACTAGAAGTCCTGATCTAATTATTAATTGGTTTAATTTAACAGCCAGTTATGTTGAACTCTGCTTTTAATTGATTTCATTTTCATATAAAAAAAACATTTTCTTTTGCAGACGATCTCCAACACGCAGCCTGTGAAGCTGCCTCAGACTCGAACTGTTGCTACCATTATTCCCATAAGCCGTGCCCAAGTCACACCCAGCCAGCCTCCGCCCCTGCAGCCCACAATGCAGCAATCGAACGCGCTGCAGCAGTCGACACCTGCAGCTTCAACACCTCAGCAGCAGCAACAGCAGCAGCGGGTACTCGTGCAACAACAGCTGTTACACCAGCAAAACATGCCCGCTCAATGGAGGCCCCCACTTTCAAGTGTAAGTGTAACCGATGCTAGATTTCAATTAGGGTTTATTCAAAGAAAAATACAATACCGTATAAAGGTTTGATACAAAGTAAAAATATGCTTGAGCAATGTAAAAATCGAATTGGGTCTTATCCAAAGGATTGTTAAAGGATGACAACAAGAGAGTTATGATGAATCACTGTCAAATTAAATAACTCCTTATGACTTACACAATGCTATGAGGATGATTCATTTAAAACTCATGTTCTCTAATTTCGGATGACGAAATTTATTTCCAATTTGAACAATACCTGAATATGAATTATGAAATTTGTATAAATTAGGATGTGTGAGGACATGAAGTAAAGTACTTTTTTTGCTTTTAGTCTTTGTTTTTCTCGCATAAGTTCATCGCATTTATTGCATTTATTGAATAAATAACCTCACGTTCTTAAAATGACAATTACTTTGTTTATAATATAATGTCGTTGGTTAAAAGATCGTACCTTGAATGAAGAAAAATAGGAATGTCAAGTGTTTGAGTATTAGATTTTATACACTTATGAGCAGCTGTTCGAAGACACAAATCAGTGTAATAACATCGTGTCAATTGTTTTTCGCTATACTCGTATGTAATGCACAACTTTCCAAGCTAGATTTGCGTTTCGAAAATTGCCGTTTACAGGAGAATCAAAGATCAGCTGTTCTGAATGCGGGAATAATCATTTTGATGATTATTACAGCGCTAGTCATCATCGCGATGATAATTACAGCACTGAAAATCTAGCCCAGCTGTTTTTTCCGAACTCCGACGTATGAATAAACGAGACGAACGAGCCGCCATGACAGTTCACTGTGTGTGTTTGTGCTAGTGTTGTGTTGAGGTTATGTTGGCTTCAGTTAATTTTTTCAGTTGTTTGAGGTTTTAATAAATCCTTCTTAGTCTAGTATGACGGAAAAATGTCCTACCTAGTCCTAACTTCACCTAATAAAGAATATTTTCATTTCATACATGATACACATCATCGTTGATCGTTTGATGAATGGTAGTATCAAATTGTAAAATTTATCAAGTCTACTTATTCTATATTTATTGAATGATTTATGATTTATTTAAAAAATGTATCGAAAAGTATTGAAAATCAATGAAAATATAACGAAAGCATTGGAATATAACGTCATCCAACGTAGCCAATTTCATAAAAGCTCGGTCAAGTGACGTCATATTCTGACCGTTAACTATTTTAGGCTTGTGCAACCGGACCTTGATGGTTGTTATTTATATTAAATTATAAAGCGGTACAATTTTATCAAATATTTATTTTTAACCAAATTGAAGAGACATTCCAGTTATTAGATTTTCTAATAATATGATTATCTGATAACTGATTATCTGATTAATATGATAATCTGTGAACGAAATACGACTTCGATAAAAATAAATTAATAATATTTTGATAAATAATTAAAAACATTTAGTTCAGGTGTCCGTTGTAACATCTTATCAATGTTAGATATTGACGTAAATCGAGAAAAAAGTGGGATTTTATTCAACTAAGATAACAACTAAGATTTTATCTTCATGATTAAGAATATCATCTACGAATTCTTCCAATTCACCTTGATAATATTCTATAATTTGACTATTAGAGCGATAAAATTATCATTTTATTGATAGATAAAGTGATTTATTAAAAGAATCCATGATTATTTCAATAATGCTACAACTTGTTATTTTCAAATCTCAGAGTCATTTCAGTCAAATCCTTCTTTTTTACATTTAAATAATGGGTAAATTAACATTCTTGGCAGCTTTTTAAACATATTGACTCATTTATTATAATTCTCGTCATACATAATCTCATTTCTTCTTTATTGTCGTCTAACTTATTGAATTTACTGGACACATGAAATATCATTCAATCTATTGATAAGAAAGGTTCTGCGTTCCAATTACTCTTGTTCAGATTTGTACAGGCATTAATTATTTTCAAAATGCTGTATTCATATTGGGTCAGTACTTCTAATTCATTCAATTTGTGTTGAATGAATATTCAACATATTTGTGTATATTTTATTCAACTTGAACTAAATTTTTTCTGTATTGATTATTGAATTGGAATAGATTCATCCATTCATAAAACAATGCGCGGAGTATTTTTTTTTTGTATACAGTTATTCATCCAAATACAGAGTGACACACGGGAGTCGGACAGTTATTAATGAAATAATTGTCAACTCCACTCAGAATCCTCCATTACATGGACTAACATTTTTGCAGTGATATCAGCTGCTTCTTAAATGATTGCCTTCTTCAACTCGTCCAAATTCCGTGGCTTGAAACAAAGCTCTTTACTTGCAATCTCAGTCATGTTTGAGAAATAATGCCGTCAAGGTGATGTTCGAATGCAGTACACAATTACTTTCTACTCATAATCCTCCGTCACATGGACTAACGTTTCTGCAGTAATAGCAGCAATTTCTCTCACAAGCTTCGAAATTTGGACGAGTTGAAGAATGCAATCATTTAAGAAGTTTCTGCTATCACTGCAGAAATGTTTGTCCGAGTGATGAAGGATTTTGAGTAGAGAGTTGAGTCCTGCATTCGAAATGATGGAAATCACTTTGACTTTATTTCTCACACATAACTCAAATTGAAGGTTAGTCAACTTAAATGGCATATAATGAGCTTTGATTTCGAAAAAAAATGCTAGAATTTGAAAAATTCACTTAAATCTTGCCGACTGACCTGATAGAGCTAAGAATTAAAAATAGTCATTTGCCAATCGCTTCATTTTTTGGCTCCAGCTATACTTGTGGCATGATGAGCTGCTATGTATACACTATTACCTTTGATTGGTTACTGACTCAAGTATTTTTCAAGAAAGAAAACGATTTGTCTTTACTTACTGGAGTGAAGTACTATTGGGCTACAAGAGCTCATTGTCAACACAAATTGAGGGCTACAACATTGTAAATTGTAATCATGAATAAATTGGGAGTTATACTGTAAAAATACATTGGGACAACGAGCCCTTTTTGCCCGAAAGTACTCCACTCCAGTAAGTAGAGACAAATCGTTTTCTTACAGAAAAATACATAATTGCATGTCGGTTACCAATCAAAAGTAACTACTAAGAGTCGATTACTCTTAGATAGTAGTTCGTCATAGAAGTTGAAAAAGCCGTTCTCTTGAGCGAATGTTGACACCATTTCATGAAAGTTGAAACTGATTGGTCCTAGAAATATTTGTACTCTAATAGCATTCAAATGTTACATAATTAATCAAATTGGTTCTAGAAATATTCGAGCTTTAATATCATTCACTTATTACAGAATGAGTGAGACTAACAACATTGTTTGTACTTTTCATTTGCAGACTCCGCAGTTGCAACAAATAGTGCAATCTAACCAGGCGCATATCCATCAACAGATCCAGCAACAGTTACAACAACATCAGTTGCAACAAGCGCAGCAGCAACAACAACAACAGGCTGCTCAACAACAGCAAGCTGCTCAACAGCAAGTTGCACAACAACAGGTTACTCAACAACAGGTTGCACAGCAGCAGGTTGCACAACAACAAGTCACACAACAACAGGTTGCTCAACAGCAAGCTGCACAACAACAAGTCTCACAACAAGTCCAGCAGCAACCGGGTCAACAACAGCCGCAGCAACAACAGTTGATTCTGCAATCGCAACAAGTCCTCATCAATCAGCCGTCGAAGATACAGTTGCAGACAACACAGACGCAGTTTGTTGTTCGCGATAATCAGCTGATTCAGCAGCAAGGCGGGCAGCAGCAGTTTGTGTCGACCTCCGGGGCAACACCAATCACCTGGCAACAGGCTCAGCAAACACCGCAAGCTCAGCAACAATATCAGCAGCTGCGTCAGCAACAAATGCAACAGGCGCAACAGCAGACGCAGGGTCAAGCCATACAGCAGAGAATCACCTACACACAAGTTGGTGTAAGTCATAGAATGTTTTTATCAAATTCATTTCCTATTTGCAGAATAATACATACATTTTAACCAATATCATATACATGTACAAAATACAGGGAAATCCCTGCAGAGGCATAAGCCTTAGCGCAGGAAACCCCATCTTTAGTTTATTTTGTACGCGATCTTTTGATCGCGATCTTCTATTCTGGTAGGTTTTAAGTTTACACAACCATGGCCATTAAAATTTTTGAGCAGAATTAATTTCTCCATTTCTATAAAAAAATTAACATAAATTTCTCTACAGTTTCTATTAATTAAAAATACTAGTCAATGACTTTATGTATCAATAATACAATAATATATATCAATACATGTATCAAATTAAATTAAAGAAGATAATATCAAGTCTTGTATCAAAATTATAGCCTACAGGAAGGAAGGAATTCTATTAATATTGTTGAGTAGCTGTGAAACTGATATTGTGGTAATTATTTATCCGTATTAAATTAAAAAAACAAGATGTTTTTGTTGTCTCGATTTTTTAATAAATCAGTGGTGGTTTTACATCATCATGTCTTTAACTAGTCAAATTCATTGTGTCATCAATCACATCATCATTCATTCAATTATATCAATAGTTATACAAGACCTTCTCATAAGATTAATGTATACATTTTCTTGAACTTAAATTTTGAACGAAAATTGATCGTGGGTTTCCAAATAGAGAATCTTACTGTCAGTAGAGCCTCTCTTACTTTTTATCAATATTTTTGCATTGTATTGGGCGTTGGTCACTCTATGGTGGGGGTTACTTATTGATCGTGAAGTCAATTCACGAACACTGTTAACTGCTCTTGGATGGGTGACCAGTATTTCACCAGTACATGTTGGCGAGGTGGAACTTACACGTAAGGCTCTACCCACCAATAAAACCCAAGGAGAAAATTGAATCGTGGGTTTTAAAATGGAGGATCTTCCTTTCAGCAGAACTTATCACACTTTCGATCAATAATTTTACCTTTTACTTGTTATTTGCAGGGCACTACCGCTGTTGGAACCACTGGAGGCCCTCCGCGTCAGTTGATTCACCTGGATGCACAAACGCACGCATCCATACAGCAAATGGATCCGCAGCAGCGCGCTTTATTCTTGCAGAACTTGCAAAAACAGCGTCAACTTGTTCTCCAGAGACAGATGCAGGTAATAATTGCCTTATACAATATTCATTGAATTCATTGAATTATTTTGTTATTAAAGATGGAAGAATTATTAGATATTGCAGTTAACCAACGGCTGTCATATCAATATTTGAAAAATCAGAAATCATTAGTTATTTTCTTATAGCTTTCATTGGAAATTTGAATTAATTATTATATTTTGTAATTTATTTATTTTGTTGTTTAAGACATTGAATTTTGAGATTCAGTACCATATGACCGTGATTTGCAGGAATCATGATAAAATGAAAAACACTGCTTTTGTCAATTCTACCTTTTTCAATTGGTATAGTCTGTCCAAGCAAAGTAGACATTCTGGAAAGATGGGTAAATGGCTCCAGCTCGGTCAATATTGATTAAAAAAATTATAAATTTCATCTCACATTGAAGATCATAATGTTTCCTACAGTTAATAACTGAGACTAAATATATAATTTGTGAACCGATATTGACCGAGCTGGAGTCATCATCTTCATCTAGTGATTGTGCACTGGTACGACCAAGACCAATAAGATGCAATAGAGCAACGCACTCTTTCAATTTTCTATTTACGTTGCTCATTACAAATCCGTGTTACTATTGTATATTCAAAAATGCAAAAAAGGAAAAGTGCAGAATAGTTTTAACCCAGAACCATTCTCATACATGGAGGCTGCTATACCAGTACCAACTGACCTACATCCGACAACCTCTTCAATACTGCATTCAATTCAAACACAAGCGTATAGCCTGGTCGAGCAAAGAAGACATCCTGGTGAGATGGAAAAATGACTTCAGTTCGGTCAATATTGATTAAAAAATTATAAATTTGATCGGAATTTGTAAAGCAGAATGTTTCCTACAATTTGAGACCAAATTTATAATTTTTAAACCAATATTGACCGTGCTGGAGACATTTTCCCATCTTGCCAGAATGTCTTCTTAGCTCGGCCAGACTATATCAGTGTGCGTTCACCCTTAATATTATTGTGTAACATTTATAGAATGAAATCTAGATACCAACTGTCCTGATCTAGAGTTTACAGTTATCTATTTGAATAGCGTGAGTTGTTTTATTCAATGATTTATTCAGTTATCCATTTGAGTAGGGTGGGTTATTCGATTTGTCATATTTTATAATAATTACTGACGTCTATGCTTTTCGGTTTTTTGACAGTAAAATTTCATTTATTTATTTTATCTAATTGATTGATTTAAACGCCCAGCAACAACGCCAGGCGCAGCAGGCACAGATTCAGGCGGTTGGAGGCAGTGGAGGCGGCATAGTAACTGGAGGGGCGACACCCAGCGGAGGCGGCATGGTGAGGCAAGTGGCCGTCATCAGAGGCCACATCCCCCCGGGCCTCACCCCACAACAGCAGCTGCAATGGGTCCAGCATAGGCAGCAACAGCAGATATTTATACCGCAAAACACTCAACTCCGACAGCAGGTCAGATATCCAATATTTCATTGATTGTTTTTATTATTATAGTGATATTTATACTATTATGATTGATCACGACAAAAGTTTAGGTGGTTTCGTCTGTACATTGTACGTTCTAACAACTAATGTTGTCTAAAAATAGTCCGGATCTGTTTCTGAGACTATTTGCAGACACCATTAGCTGTTGGAACGTACAAGGAACAGACGAAACAGGTCATATTCAGCTAATGCCATCCAAAAATGAAACTTATGAACGAACTAATTTTTTTTTTCAAGAAAGAACAATGAACTTATAGGGTTGAAACGGAAAAATTGAGTTCAAAACGTCTCCTCTTCCCATTTTTTGACAGATATTACTTATTTATACCCTAAATAAGTTACTTTTGTAGGCATATTTCATTTATGACAATTGCATTAAAATAAATATTTACTATCGCTATTAACTTGATTCATCACAAAGTTTCTCTCTTTGAACTTTTTAAACTGTGAGTTATCAATGTAGAATTGGATAGATCAATCTAAAAGCTAGATCACAAGTCGAATGATTCGGAAATATAACATTTTTCTTTGAATAGCCAAAATAAAAATACACTTATTCTTGAAATAAATCTAATCTTTGTGTTTGACGATGCTATACATTTTTTAATGAAGAGATATCTTATCATAAGCATCTTATAATGAAGAAATTGAAAAGCTTCGTCAATAAAGAAGTCTTGAATTTTGTGATAGGTTTTGTTGCAACAGCAAGGCCCTCAACAACAGCTGAGACAAGCGCAGCAAGTGCAGCAAACACAAGCCACGCAGCCGCCGCAGCCTCAACCGCAAGTGATGGTGGGGGGCACAAGCGCGGTTCACGCTCCCACTCCCACCGTACACCAGCAGGCTGTCATTGTCGGACAGACTAACACTGGACAACCGACTGTGTCATGGCAAGATGCCCAGTTGACTAGTAAGCAAACTATCGAACTTGAACGAATTTATTAAAAATATCCATATGCTTACGACACAGCATAGTCCGATACCTAAAATGAAATTTATAATTAATAATAAGTTCTATTGGTTGCCTTTATTGGTATCGAATAATTCAATTCAATTAATTTAAAATGGAAAAAAATCAAAAATATTAGAATCAACTGCGATCTTTACCAAGGGTGCAGTCGCATGAAAAAATGATCATTACAAAAGGCATTCATGTACTCTTCATAGCCTGCCAATCTAAAATATGTAGATAGCATTAAGGAGCTCAAATTAACCTCGGAGATTGGCTTATTGTAAGATCATTAATTTTATTTATAAAATAAGTTTTATTATCGGGTTGCTTAGCTATGTGTGATTGAGTACGACAGAGATAGCCTACTATCTGAATAACTTGTGTGATTGGTTTTTCTGTTTGAGCATATTATCATCTATGATAAAATTGGTAGAATTGATGGTGATATTGTGAAATCTTTCCATAATAAGAAAACAAGAATATCGTCGAATTTCACTTATTTATTATAAAAAATGCTTGCAGTACCAACATTTCACGTTTACTAACAGCTGAAGATGCGTTGGTAGACGTGAAACTTTGTTACTGTAAGCAGTTTAAATAATAAATAAGTGAAAATCGACAATATCCTTGTTTTATTATTATTCTATCATGTGTTTTTTCAGCGATATAAATATTGACCCATCCTCTGTCCACTGTTTGTGAATGAATGTTCGGACAGAAACATTTAGTTGATAGAAACCAACTAACTAACTAACTAGCAATGCAATGCACTGCGTTGGGTCTGATGTGAATTCTCATTCCTCTTCTATGCCGAAGCATTCCTATTTGTTGAGAGCCAACAATTTGTCGTGTCGTGTCGTGTTGTGTTGAGCCGGGTGTGACCGCAGCCTTAAGATTGAGTTTCATGTACACGACACGACACGATGGTCGGTTGGAACAGGTGTAACCAATCACAGCTCTTTTTGCTTAAGCTAAAGGACGAGACGAAAATTGTGTTTGGCTACAGCTGTTCGACTGCCGTTGTGTCGTGTAAAGGAAAATCCCCCAAGTCAAAGGCATTCCTATCCTGTCCCTTCTGATTCAAACACTTCTGATGTTGTCATCTGTTGCTGCTATTAAAGGAGTCGAACAACTATCTCTATTCTGTCAATAGATCAGAGGGCTTAGAATACAATGGCCTCTATATTTATCTGTCGTGGTAAAACTTGGACATGAATGCCCACTCTACCTATTGACCACGAAATCATAAATATTCAAGGCTTCATAGATATTCAATATTGAAAGTGGGACCAGTATTTGTTTCAATTTAAGGTCTACAACCAGCTGGAGTGGACTCTCAGATTCCGCTGCCCATTATAGTCTGTCCAAGCAAAGAAGACGTTCTGGCAAGATGGGGAAATGACACCAGCTCGATCAATATAGTTTCAAAAAATATAAATTTGGTCTCAAATTGTAGATCAAAATGTTTTCTACTATTTTAGACCAAAATTATAATTTTTGAACCAATATTGACCAAGCTGGTGCCATTTTCCATCGTGTCAGAATGTCTTCTTTGCTTGGACACAATATACTCCAAATGTCCATTCCTATATTCTATTCATTCTATTTCTTTAATTGTTACAGAAGTGTAAATATCATGTGAAGTGTGTTGACGGGCTTAATTTGTAACAAAAAATCATTCATTATTTACATATTTTATTTATTGATTTTTCAATCGCAGCTACGCAACAGCAGCAACAACTTGCACAGCTGAAGCTGCGCCAACAACATGCCCAAATACAGCGTTTGCAGCAGCTGAAACAACAGCAACAACAACAGCAGCAGCAACAGCAATCGCAAATTCAGATCGGCAGATTGCAACAACAGACCACCCCCGCTGCTACTGTCACATCCGGAATGCTGTATGGAAGTCAGGTAACTTCATCTCACTTAACCATTGACAGCGATACTTTGATAGCAGACTCTTTGAGTAGTTGTATAGGTGATATTGACTGTGGTTATTACACTACATTGATTACACATTATCTACAATGTGATTTTTTATTCTGGTTGATTAAAAATACTATAAATATTATTGTCATCAAAGATTTATCAACTATACCGCTTTCGGCTGCTACGCTATTATCAGGCTCTGGCAACTAGAGATTTATGGTTTCCTAGAGATTGATTATAGCAACCAAAACCGATATTTCTATATATGATTGATCTGTGGCTATGACAATTTCTAGTATTTTTATTCAACTTTGATAGCATACTTAGGCAGCGAACAATGAAATATTGCTAGTAGAGCCCCTTTTACTAAGGCCCCTTTGTGCCATTTTTGGTTCAACTGAGTCCAACCATAGAGGAAGCATACGTGAGTAATGCTTAATGTGAGGTTCATTTGTAGGTAGTTTTGAACTGTAGATCAACAGTTTAGAATTCGTTGAAATTTGGATTTCATATTTCCAACCACGTTTTGCTGAACTTAGTTTGAACGGAAATGGTGGATAAGGGCTTGAGATCTGTATGCACCATCTTTGCTTTAAAAACGTTCAACAAAACGTAGTTTTGCTAAACTAAGTTTGAACGTAGATGGCGGATAAGGGCCTGAGATCTGTATGGGCCATCTTCTTTTGAACAACTTTCTATGAAACGTAGTTGAAATTGTGAATACTACGTTTCAAACAAGTTTCAATGATGTAAATTGCAGTTTAAATAGAGTAAAACTGCGTTTAGTTAGACTTAGTTCAAACTGAGATGTAGCATACGGGCGAACGGGCCTTAGCGATGAAAAGGTATTAATGAGCCCCAATCGTCCCATGTAGTGAGAGTTGAGTACCAAAGTATACAGGATTCCATGTTGTAAAGTGTGATGAGTAACATAGTATCTCATCTACTTGGAAATGAAAAAGTTATTAAAGTGAGTCACGTTTTAAGTTATGTGGAATCTTATAAGTAAAATCTAAAATGGAATCTTATCTAGAACGCTTTATCATAATTATTATAGATTTGGGGCCCTCAAGAAAGCAATAATTTGATAGGATGCCATATAGTAGAGATGATTATAAAATCATGAATTTTGAAGCTAGGTTAGAATAAAAATTATTATATGATTGGAATGAAAATATAAAGCAATTACTAGGCAAATATTTCAGGATTGGATAAAAGATTGAAGGGCACCAAGTCAAGTAGTGGAAGTTTAGTGGGAAAAAATGAAAATCGAAGGGGTTTCAATCCTAGATGACAACATCCAGTTGCTTTTCACCAGCTTCTAATAAAGTGATAGATTTCTTCCTATCACTCAGTTGAATGCGAATTTATGTGAATTCTTGTATTAAGCATCGCTTTTAAGTTATTGTTATTCCCCAGTTATCCTAAAATACAATTGCTCAATAAAGTTGCTATCCTGATATTCTTATGGAATGGTATAAATAAGATTCTTCTATTTGAGTTATCAGAGTTTTGAACATTTGCATAGAACATTATTTATTTTCATTTTGCTCTCCTTGATATTAAATTTGTGCATTGGGAGCATGAACAATGGGCTGTGTTGAAAATCATTTCATTCATGCATGTTTGCTTTTGAAACCATCTAAACTTACAAAATTATCATCAGTTACTAAAACAATTTCAATAGTTGTGTATCGTTCATTTACTCAAAACGCGCTGGTTTATTATAGTTTATTGAAATTTTTACATTATAATATTCTTTAAAGTTACAAGAAATCGCGACCTATTTAATTGAATAATTTAAAATACTCATGTATTCTTTTTTAAATTCTCCTTACCAAATTATAGTCGTATCTTTTCAAAAGAATACCTGTTTGACTAATACCTCGTTTAGGACGAGTCATAGTTTATTGAATTGTCAGTGTTGTTCATTCAAATTATTTTATGATTACTACCAATTTCATTCTAATTAAATTATTATTTCCTTTACACATTTAAATTCGGGAGTGAAATAGTACAGGCTTAGCCTAGTTTCTCCCACATCACAATATCTTTATGAACAAGTAATTGACATTTTTGTAATTATTGATTGATGTAGTCTTTTGAAAATAATGAATTGTTTTCTGAATTTCAATGTTATGGAATATTTTTGTCATGATACACTCCTGGGTTAGAGCGAGATACTTTTGAAAGTTTATTTGGTTTCGCAATGAATCTGTGATGTCCAGCTTGAAAGAAATTGAGTATTTGTATTTGTGACAACGCCCTTTCCTAGATATCTCTTTCATAAATTATCTTTTAAATTGTTTTAAACAAATGTTCAACGTATTATTTTGTGTATGTATGCTTTTTGACATGGATTAGGAGATCTCAGCTCCGACAGGCCAAGCGCCCGGGGTTACTCAGACACCATCGGTTGGCCCCCAAGACGATCCAGAACCAGGATTATCTAATATAAACCAGGAAAGCTATCCGGTAATTTGGCCCTCTATACTTGATTTTTTGACAAAATTAGTGCAATAATTCACTATTAACAAGGTTAAAGACACTTCATTTCTTCTGTTCCTAAATGTATTTATTTCACGGACTTTTTAAAAGACTGAATATTTAGATATGGAATTTTTCCCCTATTTATTTTTGTTTTTATAACGAATATGTGATTATTTTCTTTTTGTACTATTTTTTACAAATACATTTCTTTCTTTTTTCTTTTTCTATGTTTTCAAGTCTCTCCCATTATATACTATCTTAAAAAAAGTTCCTGTTTTGACTTCGTAAAACCTCAGGCAAGTCGAAACAGGCGTAAAGTCTAGTCAAGAATAGATATTAGACTATCAGAATAGAATTTAGACAAGAATATTTAAAAATATGTTGCCATTTTCACTGGAGCATCATTGCAATGGTAATAATTTCTCAAGCCAATAAAACTTTTTCATCATGGCATCATTACGATTGCATTCTAATAATTGCTTCAACCGCATTCATAATTATTATGTTGTTATGCCAAAGTTTATGAGGGACTCTCTCATACTAACAGGTGATGTTAACCTCAGTTATCTGGTGATGGTTAGGGTAATAACCATACTTAACATCATCATGCTATCTTAAACGGTAACGGTGTATGCACACTAAGATAAATTTAATGTATAATACAATGGAGTAATATGGGATGGGGAAAAAATAAATACAAACTTATTGTCGATGTAAACTATATAATGTAGATATTGGCATTGCACCATACTCCAGTAATTATAATTCAAAATAAAATATAGTACCTGCTGTTTGAAAGCTTTACAGATATTATTAGTTTTAAAATACTTTCATAAGTTTAAAACTCAGTGCTCAGTGAGACTTGAAGATTTGAGCAATGAAATATAAATTCAATCCGAAGCGAGCAATGAAATATTATACTGATGCCAAGCCAATACTCGAATTATATTGATCTTAATATGTTTTATTCATATAACTAGAGCAAAGTCTGATGACTTTCAAAACAACAAAATAATTTTAAATTTATTGTATTCTATGTATCTGATAGATGAATTTGAGAGACTCTTAACTCTTACCAAGTAATCCTTCTCTTCATGACTGTCTCTATTTTTCCACCATTCTTGTATTTTATTATTTTTTAATTATTGTATTATGCATTCTTTATCCTAGTTGACTTATGATTTGATTTCTAGATTTTATCAATTTTTTGATTTGTTCAAGATTTCAGAAATATTCTACAAATATCTTTCAGTACAACTGAACAGCGGAAACGTTATCAAAGTAAGATTTTGGGAACTGAAAATTTAATTTAAAATTGTAGTTTGCAGAACATTCACTTGCATTATAAAAAAAAACTACGAACAGAACTTTGAGCAGTATCAAGAATTAGTTTTCAGTTTTCCACAGATTATAATAAATAGTATTACTGTAAAATCATTCAGATTGGGATAATAAAACAATGCCAATTAGGATTTATTTTACTCCAAATGATTCATGATAGTTGGAGATGTTTCACTGTACGGCTACTGTACTGTTTCCTCCAGGTTTGACTTTGATGATATTGACTTAAAAGTAGGTCAAGTAAGTAAGTCAAAAAAATATTGACTTAAAAGTAGGACGTTCTCATGTAATTGAGTAATTAATAAAATTCGACAATGAATATTGATATGCATTATTCTACCTGTAATGATGCTTTGCTACCAATGCCTGTGAGGATAGTTTGATCCAATGCAAATTGTTGCTTTAATATTAAGTCGCGTATCGACAGTCTGAGGCATGTGCCACGAATGCCTCGCGGTACAGTCTGTTGACGCAAAAAAAGTATGAACTCATGGCTGAGGCATATGTGTGTGATCTGCAATTTTTGTAAGGCCGTTATTACACGATAATATTTCTATGAGCATATCGGATCATATGGAAAGAGATGAAAATACCAAATCATATTTTCATCTTTTTCCATATGATCAGGTATGATCATAGAACTATTATCGTGTAATACCGGCCTAACCAAAAATGCGAGCACGCGAACAAATTGACTAGCGCCATCAAGCGGGAGACAAAGCAACTAAGCTCTGGCATTTGATAATTTGGACTTTGGAGGTTAGTTTGTGCTCAATTAGTAGATAAAAATTTAAGGCAATGTTTATCATTGCCTATTAGAACCTTCTGCACCCAAATAGAATTCTCAATCACAAAAATGCATAGGAATGGGGTACAATTTTGAGGTTAGTTTGTAGAATTGTTCGTTGTGTGTTGCGAGGCAACAGGCACTGCTCGCTGCGAATTGTGTGCCGCGTTTGCCTGGCCGCTAGCAAACCCGGTATCGACAGTCCGAGGCATGTGTGGTACATGCCTCGGACTGTCGATACGCGGCTTTACTCCACTCTCCAGCTCGGTCAATATTGGTTCAAAAATTATTGATTTGGTCTTGAATTGAAGATAGAAATGTTAATTTGTTTGAACCAATATTGACCGAGCTGGAGACTGGAGTAGATAGTAGACTAGTAGTAGTAGTCTTGACTCTTCTTTGCGTGAACAGACTGTACCTTGAGGCATTCGCGGCACATGCCGCGGACTGTCGATACGCGGCTTTAGGTTATCGAATTTGAATATATTATACCCTACAGAAAGAGTTAATTTCATTAAAACTTGTTAGGTATAGAACAATGATGATTTCAGTAGCCTACAGCATTCACCCATTTTTCCTCTGCAGGTTCTTGACATGAAGTAAGAATTCTATGTTACTATAATTATAATAATTATTTATTTACTCAATTCAATCAAATAAATACAGAAGGTGAGTACAACAGGCATAATGCCCAAAACTGTTCCTCGACCACTTAATATAAAAGTCCAAATGAAGCTTATGTCACATAGTAAAACTTCAAACTAATTTTCCCTACCGAAAGAAAAGACAAACAATTTGAAAAAGTTATATTAATTATATAATTATCCTTTTCACAAAAACTAAATAACTTGAACATCTTGTCTTTTCATTTAACTTGAACAAACGTTGAAAGGCTTAACAAATATTATTAAAAATATCAAAGCACCCTTATTATGTATGGGGTACTTAACTTATATACTGTGTATAACTTATATAACCTTATACTGTGGGCCTTATCTTATATATTTATCATATAATTAATGTACCTGAAAAATAAATCGAGAACGCTTTTGGTTGATGATTGATATTCTATTTGAGAATTAGATACATTATTATCTGTTGTATGTGTTACAGTAATATCTTTATAATTTTGTCATTTGAAATTTATTTATGTAAATAGGCTGCCTTAATTTGTATGCTTCCCGAACTGTGTGAAAGGTATTCGGAATTCAAGAATAAGTTTTTGAATGAATGTTATGATTACACATTTCCAGCTATTCGAAATTTCAGATCCTGTTGTTGAAAGAATGTGATTATGATGTGAAAGTGAAAGTATTTAAAAAATAGAAACGCAGTTATACGTCTAAAACATTCAATTTATTCTGCTGAAGGTTAGTAAACTAATCTTAGTTTATTCATAGAACAGGTTGACCTACTGACTTACAGCTTTGTGCTTCAAAATAACTTTCCAGTGGTTTGGAGCCCACCTAAAATATTGTAGATTTCCTCATGTCACCCATTCCTTACAAGTCCAAAACTCAGAATAGAAAATTTATTTAACGGAATTTGTGGTCATCAGATATTATACAAATGTCTATAATGATGTACACAATCATGCAATTTATGGCTGAAAGTGTATTTTATGAAATAGCTTAATTTATTTGTGAAGCAAGTGCAGCTTGACTACTTTCTCAAATAGGAATTTTTAATTTTTTCAAGGTATTAAAGAATAATATACTTCTGCTTGATGTCCGCGACTGAGTGAGTTGCACTGCACAACAAGCAGAAGTATATTATTCATTAATATCTATTACTGTAGTTCCAAGAAGTTTGGATAACCTCAACAATCATTTTTAGAAGGTGTTTCTATAATCGATCTACCTGTTTGGTGCATCGTTTTATAAAACAGTGGAAACCTACAAATCTTATTGAGTTTCAATTTTTTATTAAATTTTTGTCTTCATCCTACTTCAACTGTTTACAATATACTGTATAATAAATTTACAATATTAACGTTCACCTTAACAACAGTGCTCACGATCTTGAGTACTGTTGTTTAGTGAAAGATGGTAACGTAAATTTATTATATATTTGTTATGTTCATTTTCTATTAATTTTGAAACAAGTGAATTCTATAGCTAAATAAGACTGTCCAAAGTTAGGTAGGGTAGATTTCATTGGCTGCGTTTCTATTTGCGTGAAGCTGTGGTTACTATGGTAGCGATTTTGAGCGATTCAAGGCCCACTTTACATTTATAAAAAATCGTATGGTTTGAAAAATGAATGCAATGTAAAGATTGCCTTGATCAATAAAACGCGCAATAATCGTTTCCATAGTAAAGACGGCCTAGTGAGTATATTGTACTTCATTTCTGTACAAATTATTTTTGAAAATGAAATGAATACTTGTGCAACCCAGCTGTGAGTGTGTGAGATAGCTTATTAGGATGTGGCATCCCATCTCTGCCAGTAGCATTTGTCTGTAATAGATGTATTTAGCCTCAGACTCAAACGTTTTTTACGGGCAGGGAGTACAGGGTCAGGGCGTAATTCAAGGTCAGCCTCAGCAGCAAACATTAGTGGTTAATGCCAAGACCAAAACGGCTCTAGCCAACATGCTGAGCATCCGACTTCAAGCCGGGCACTCGGCCGCTATCAACTCGCAGGCAAGTCTCTCTCCACCATCACCACCACATCAGCTCCAACTAATATCTGCGTGGCTCCTAATACAGTACTTCTTAGCATGGATCTTCAACTCAACTCTGATTTATTGACAAATAATGAACTGAGAATCAGCATAGGACTTGAGTCACACTAACCCATTTCCCAGATGAATAAAAAAGAACGGTTGTTGAGAAGATTTGGCTGATAATTTTATTCTTAACAACTCGAAATCATGGAAAAATTTCCTTTCTATGATTTCTACTGAATAAAAATATTAGTTCAATCAGCAGATTACAACAAAACTTACGATTGGCGAATGACTTATAAATGCTCATCTCTGTCAGGACAGTCGTCGAATGGTCTGCGAAAGCATATACAAGTATTACATGTATTATCGAAGGTGGTTTCTTGATCCACGATGACCTGCTGTGTGTTAATATTCACTGGGTTATATTACCGACATTGCAGTCGAGATTTTTTACAGAAGGAAGTTTTCCTAAATATACATAATGTATATTATAGTTGAGAGCGACCTCAGCTAAATCGTTTCGCTCTCGGAGACCGCTTGCAGACTGTCATAACAAACCTGAGCATTAATAACAGACATTCGCCTACAACTAGTTTCGTTGGTGTCCGATATAGCAACAGTTTTTCTTCATGCATCTTGATAGCTGATGTGACTTCTAGCATATGCTGATTGTTTTATTTCCATGATTTATTGAACTGATGAATCTTGTGGTGTCGTAGTATCGTTGAATGCGCACGTGAGCAGATCAGCTGACGTTTCTGCTGACGTGAGCGTTCCACGCTCCTTAAAAATCTCACCGTTAGTTGGCTGGAAGCACAATTCTTAAATTAGAACATAACTTTAAGTTATCTTTGAGCCGCGGTCTCACTGCTCGATGGTTTACTAGAGGTTGGATGTTGAATGATTATGAACAACATATGTTTTGAATATCTGCTGTATCACTATGGATTTTTTATTTGCTGCAAATTTCATTTCGTCCTTTTTTGCGTGACGACTATCACACTCATTAATATTATGACTTTTATTATTTGAAAAAATTAAGTCAACAGTTAATTTTACCTAACACTTTCAATTGGTCACGTGTCAATTTCCTATACTAAAGTTTACAAGTATTGAAAAATATATATTTATTAGAGTTATTGTTCTAAAGCGTTGTATACACTGTTCAATTTTTTTTGAGATCATAGATACAGGAAGATGCACAAGGCGATACATCTATCATCTGAAACGATCGAGTTGAATGTCTTGTATCATTATTGATACAAGACGTTAACAATGATACAAAACTATCCAATTCTATTGTTTCCTTTAGTAAGTCTTGAAAGTAAAATGAATATTGTACCCACCGTTTAATTTTTATCCTTTGTGCTTTCCAGCCAGAATTTTCATGCAATTTTTATAATATTACAGTAGCTGAACAACAGCTTTCAAATATTTTACAATTTTGTAGAAGCGTCACAATACTTTTTTCTACTACCAAAAACATAGCATGTTAGGCATTATAAAAAGCTCAGTAGTCGTATGTTTTTGTTGAGTTTTATTGAGTTTCGTACTAACAGAATTCCTTGAATGGTGTGCATGTGTACGCTACCCTGAATAGAAAACCCGCTAGATCGTTCGATATTCATTTACGTTTCTTTTCGTTGAAATTGTCGATTTCAGAAATATTTTCAACATTCATCTCCGTGAAATTATTCTATTCTCATCAGTTGAGGAACAACTGGTGGTAGGCAAATATTTTAATATTTTTCTACTTTTTTCACAAAGTGTGAGGTCGTCTTCGTTCGAGTTCTTTAATATTCCTTGGGAAAACCTGTGTATTCTTTTTTTAAATGCTAGAAAACTGAATACAGGCAGGATACCATTTTACACTAGAAATATTGATGTAGTAAACATTATTACAGTCTTAGAATTTTACCCACATGAATTTGTGGAATCGGCCACCTAGATATCATCTGAATGGAAGGATTCAAATAGTTATAGTGTTTCAATTATTTCATTAAACATCATACTTGTCGAAAGATTTTTAATTTGGTTTTTGGTTTATGTCAAGTATGGTATTATATTAGATCCTTGAATGAACTTCTATTTGTGGAAGAGAGCCTTTTATGTAACTAATTATTACAACAGTATACGAATTATATATACACAGTGATCAGTTGGCCCCATACTGAGAGCTAAGCAGAAGAGTAGGCTCTATTTCAATTTTATCTATCAATAAACATAATATTGTTTGAACGAATATTCTTTATGATTCTTTCCACTGTTTTCTAGAAATATGTGATTTTATAATAATAAACCAAAATTATTGGTTTAATATAAATTTTTTTGGAATTGAGGAATTATTGGTGAGTATGTCCACTTCAGCTGTATATAATTAACAGAAATGTCAAATCTAACAGAAACTAATCATGTACCTTTGGTTAATCCTAACTCGCCTAATTTTGACCCACATCAGTTCTAGTCTAACATATTAACATGCTAATTGATGTTTTGGTTCAAGTTTAATTCTTCGAATTGCATGTTAGGTATGTTATATAAGTGATGGTTCTGTATGATATATTGTGCATGCATCTAGGCATGTAGGTTGAATCTGAGCATGTAGATAGCTGGCCCGTTTAATTTCAAATTGGTCTAAAAAATTAAATACTAACCAACTGAAACAGAATCTAAGTTTGATAATCTAACGAATAAACTTTTATCAAATCAATTTATGCATTGGATAAATTGGTATTTAATCTCCATTAATTTTTAATACAATAGTACAATCGAATTGGGGTTATTATACTTTCAATAAAAGCAAATTTCCCTGCGTATTGGACTATTTAATAAAAGCAGGTGGTTAAAAAAATATATTATTATATTTTTTAATTAAATGCTTTAGGTGGACAATATTTTCCAGTGCATCATAATCAATTTAGTTTTTTTTTTAATTTAATTTATCACATTTGTTGATTCTGTCAAGAATGTCGGGGGAGCTATTTTTTTAATGATGAAGTTTCAACTATGTATCTCAAATTATTGAACTTCAGAGCAAAATTGGGACACATCCAAGATATGGGTTCACAGAAGATTAGGAGGGCGAGGAATCAAGGATATTTCAACTTGACACATTTTCACTTTATTAGAATTGTTATCACAAGAATCCAATTGTTTGTCGTCATGAATTACAGTATTAGCCTACTTTCAGTTTATTAATTTGGGAGTTTGCAAGCATTTGGCAAGCAATCTAAGTTTTCATTGAAGTCTTATTTTGATCGAATTAAATATTAAAACTATTAATATTAAAAGTCTTATTTCTATCGAATTGACTATTAATACAATAGAATATAATCTTTTAATCTTTCCCTAAAGTTGTAGCAGTTGATAAATTTCTACACTTATTACCCAAAATTGTATTCTTTCTAATGATAAATCTACAACACTTACTTGCAGTCTGACTATTGAACCACATTTTAATTTGCTTTCACAATTGCTAGGTTCTTGTTTCTTTGAGCCGGTATTTATCAATGTTACTGAGTGCTAATCTCAAAGTCATTATTTCACACAAGGAGCCTTCAAGAAACTTGTCATGATTTGTATAATTATTGTGATTTTAAAGTTTATCCAGGATTTCTGTGCTGGTAGAACAATTATATTGATTTATTTTCTGCACGTAAAAAGCGAAATAACTGACCTAACTTGATAGATGATATCCATGTATAACATACTTTTAATGGATTGTTTTAGAAACTCACACCTAATAAATAGATCACACTTAATAGTGTTCAATCTAAGAAATTTAATGGCTACTATTTTGTACATGGATGTAAAAATTCGTCTCACAGTAATAGAAAATTTAATTCTAGCACTGTTAGTAGAATCTGGATAATTCTATCATATTAGATTATGTGCATCCCTCGTAAATGTCCAATTTCAAGCACTGATATCTATTGATGATAACTAATAATTAGTGAATCTAACTTATTATTAGTTGTATTATATTGTTGTTAAAACACATGTGCAATCAAGAGTATCTTTTTTTATTTGAAAGTGTTAATTTCCAACTACCAGCAGTCACATATTCAGCTCTATTGATTTTCCATAAAAAATCTTTGTGAAATTCAAAACAAACAACATTAACTTTTTTGATATTTTATAGAGCGTTGCATTCTGTCGGGTAGTATGCTATACTGTAATAATATTTTAATACCTAGTTAATTTCCATTGAATCGATTATTTATTATCGGTTTATATAAACATGATCAGAAATTCATTCTTTGAAATGTTTGATGAAATATTTATACTTTATAACTTATTTGACTCCTGAAAATTTCAATGAATTTTTTGAATAGAGAGAAAGCATGCTTATTTTTGTACATTGAAAAAGCTAAATAAACATGAATAACTTGTTATGAACTAAGTATGTAATGCGTAATCCTTTTTAAGGATTAAACAAAATGAATTGAATCTGAATTTTTACTAATGAGATGAAAAGTATTTAATCTAAATATTCATTGATTATTTTTCCATTGTTTTCAAGTTCAATACCGTAACCATTTAGAAGATGTGAGATGAGTTTCAGCTGAATCCATTGAAAAATAGTGTCTTTGTTGGACAAGCCATGATTCTTGAGCCTGGATCCAAACCTTGAATTTAAAACCCAAAATCTTTTCAAGATCTCAGCTCAAGTACAGTATATCAATGAAAGAAAACTGCCTCTTCCTGATAAGTATGAATTCGAATTATAATATAAGTATGAATTTGAATTATGTACAAATTCAAATTTGTTGTTCACATTTTAATTACAAAATTATTGAATATAATATTTTATTCTTCATGAATAGAATTTTATTGCCAAAAAACTCAATACAGTGTTATGGGTACTTATAAATATTGAGAATATTTCATTAAATTGAAAATTCGGTAACCCTTTTCTTATGAAATAATGCGATTCTTATTACCAAGAAACAACTACTGTCTTATAGCCTACGTCAAAAAAAATAATGAGATTATTTTAATAAATTGAAAATTTAAATACTTTTTTCAGCGAGAGATTTGTAGTGCAATTTGTGATTATGTATTTAATCGAAAAACCTTTTTTATATATTTATGAAATAATGTGATTTTGGTAGTGTATGTGGTGTTTGATGTGTATAAATTATAATATTGTCCGATTTCCTTTGACAGTTGGAAGGCAGTGCTTCGGGCCAGCTTCGTCTCATGACGGCACAACATCATGCTCAGCAGCATCAGCCCCCGGTACCTGCTGCTCCCCCCACCCCTACACCGCCCCCGGCAACTGTACAGGTACTGTACTTATTATTCATCATTAATTTTTACCTTTTCATGTAGCTGTTTTCGGTATCAGTAATCCTTATCGAATGTAAGGCAGTAAAGGGGTGCTTTCCGAACCTACTTCTCTGTACGCCGCACTCAGCGTACAACCAAGAGAACTAAGCCATTGAGTGGAAGCTAGCTGAAATTGAATTTGAGTTTGAAACTTCTTTATTTGTCCAAAATATATCATATATAAATATACAGTAAAACTCCTTAAATTAGTCCTTTCGTTCACTTTGAACGAGAGTGGTTTTAGAAAAGTAAAAGCAGTCCAAAAATATCATGCTCATATCAGGTCATTTTTTCTAGCGTACTTCATTTTTATCTCTTGTTTCATTGAAAAACTTTGAAGCCGATATCTTGAAAAGTAGTTGAGATACAGGCGCGCCGATTAACTACGACTTACCTGGAACAAAACCAAAGTCGAAATTTGAGGTTAGAAAGAATCGTGGATCCTTCGAATCCATGAATCTAGGATGAGTTTATGTTCCTTAGTTCCATGTTCGAATCCAGCAATAATTTCAGATCTGCTGTCAACGAAGGATCGAACTTGAACTGGTGCTCTTTGAACGAGCTGATTGTCAAAAGAACGACAGGTTTTTTATTTAAAAGAACTGAACCACTTCATGACAGCGATACCATTGACAGCTTAGAGTCCCAAAAATTGAACTATAGTTCTTTAGTGCGCTGTGAATAGTGCACTCTAGTTCAATGTGAATGACTTCTTTATTTTAATGACGTGGCGATGTTTGGACAGTAATGTCTACTCTACCGCTTAACCAAGAATGTGAGAACATTTTCACGTAGTTTTCTTAGTACGCTATGCGTCGGCGTGCCCCAAAAATTGTGAAGACATACATGTTGTCGACTATCTCAAATTTTATTTAGATATGTAGTGTAAACTTCCTTATCAAATTATGTTAGAACTGAACTGTACATTAGCCGACTTTGAAAAATATTTCCATGTGCAAATTTAAATCATGTTAGAACTTAACTATTCATTAGGCGACTGTGAACAATCTTTTCAAGTGTTTTCCTTATCAAATTATGATAGTACTGAACTGTTTTAAGTCGACATTGAAAAATCTTTTAAAGTGCAATTGTCTTTTTAAATCATGTTAGAACTGAACTGTTCATTAGCTGACTGTGAAAAATCTTATCAAGTATAAATTTATTTATCAAATTATGTTAGAACTGAACTGTTCATTAGCCAAATGCTAGATTGCAATGAAAATTCATTGAACATTTTCATTTTATCCGCAGCGTAACACGCTGGTAAATATGACAAACGGAGTTGCAAGCCGTGCAAACGTGACCGACCAACATACCAAATCTCCGTATTCGACTCAGACCGCAGCTAGGGTGGCTGCAGTGCTGGCTAAGAGTGCCGCTGCCACCCCCGCCCCTGGGCCCACACAGCCTAGGGCTAATTTCTACGGACACAACCCGGCAGTCAAGTGTAAGTTTATTATAATTATATTATTAATATATATTATATTACTATGTATATTAATTAGTTTAGAATCGTTAAATAGAATCGTATGGATATAGCAAAAAATATAAATTAAAATGTTCATATAATGAGTAAAATAACAAATTACAGCACACTTTTAAATGTTTTTATTTCAACACAACTAGTTTCGCCGCCAATTGAACATTCAAAACCATTAATATTAGAATGAAAGCATTGAAAAGGGTGCTGTGATTTGTCATTTTATTTATCATAGATACCTTATATTTATAATAGTAGCCCTAACCAACAAAGTGAACATTCAAGTATACTTTAAATTAGGTGCACACCGAGGTGAAACACCGAAAAGTGTTATGACGTATGAAATTCCTGTTTCAGTTAAGATTAATGCCTCGAGAGACAAGGCGATTTGTATCAAGTAGATGTGTCGTCTGCTAGAAGTCTCGTTATAATTCAATAGTAGATATCGGTCAAGTCGACTTGTCAACATGTGGACCAACATTCACTATTGAATCAAATTGGATTTAAGATTTGAATCAATTGGGTCCACACGTTGACAAGTCCATTTGGAGCGTGTATTTTAGTCGTCTTTAACGTTGAATCAAATGCATCCACGCATTAACTTGATCAAGTCGACTTGACTTGTATCCGAGCCAGAGTAGTACACACCGAGTTCTATTGAAACACGATTTCAGTGAAATGCATTCATGCTTACTGCTCAGCTTTCTTTGTTAGTTTTCATATTTTTTGTTTAGCAGATGCCAAAGAAACTGGTAATTTGTGAATAACTCTTTTTTACTGTCATAATAGAGCTGATTATTATTAATAACAAACATTCGTCAACTGCCAACTTCTTTGGTGTTTGATATACTAGTATACATAGTCTGGTCGCACACAGTTGATATTCCTTCAAATGGCAGCTGTTCAATGCTGCCAGCAGTCGAAATGAAAATAGTCGCACTCTTACCATCTGTTTCTCATCACATCACACCAGCGGTAGGTTGGCAGAAGTGATTTTACACTTGAGTCTGCGCATCTGCTGTTACACTCTCTTCAAGTGGTCATTTTGCTTCATATAAAAGAAGGGAAAGTCAAATCATAATTATGTCAAATCATGAGCATTTCACGCGTGCCTCTAGCATCAACAACATGAGGATGCCTAGATTAATGACTGTGGCCTCATCCCGATCTCCCTACTATATTGCTCACCGATTGTGTTGCAACATGCCTGTTCAGCTCTCAATTTTAAACACATTCAGTTCTGCTACCTACAAGAAAATGTTGCTCTCTTGGCTGTTCCAACACGGAAGAGAAGCATCTGAGATGTTATTGAGGTCTGCTTTTCACTTCTAATAGTTTTATTATTATTATTATTATTATTGACAACCTCTTGATACTTTTTTTGAATTGGCTTATGATTGAATTATAAGGTGATAAGCGACCCGCTTCACTCATGTACTATTTAAAAACGTATTCTCTTTTTACCAAATCTTTTATTTATTTTCAAGCTCTCCAAATTTCAAGTTAAAACTCCTTCAAATATTAATTGTCTCTGCCTTTGTCGTTTGCTTGCCGTGTGGCTTCCTGATGATCCTGGACTCTAATTATATTTTTTCTTTTGTACTTTATTCTTAATCCCAAACTCTCTCTTTCTCTCTCTCTCTCTCTTCTTCTTTTTTTCCTCATTCGTTCAATTTTTTGTTCTCCATTCTTTTCTTATTATATTAGCTTTTCTTTCTCCTTGTTTCCTCCTCTGTATGAAAAAATTAAATCTAAATTGATTCAGACTCTTCTTCGCACACAGGCATCTAAGCCCATGAGAAGAACATTTTTCTTCAATGTATCTTTATAAATTTTTGTATAGTGCAAAAGAGGAATAAATTTATTTGATTTGATATGATGTGTTCTCTCTTTTTAAAGTGGCCATTTTAAAGGAATGTCAACTATGTGCGACCAGACTTACTTGGTACATCTTTCATATTTTCTTGAAAGGAAATTGAGACCTGGACGAACAGCTTTACTCAAGCTTAACTCATGCTAGTCGTATGTTGCCTTGATCTCGAATAATACAGAACTAATTATGAATGCTTGAAATTGAATAATAAGACTGAATGTGATTTGAAACTTATTTCCAGTACCTCCTGATATGTTCCTTCTGGGTTGCGTGTTTCTGATCGTGGAATATGATCGAGCCGGCCAAGATGTAGCTACTTGGCTGCGTGTCATCGTAGAGAATGGAGGCGAAGTCGAATCCTCCTACTCATTGCGTGTTACTCATATACTGTGTCAAACACAGAAGCATCCTTTGGTTCAGCAGGTAAACTTGAAATAATCTCAAAGATTCATTTATACTGTAAATATTATATATTTTTTGATATTAAAATGCTTGAAAGTGTAAATATATATTTTTTCTCATAAACAATAATGCATTATTTGAGTAGTTGTAAGGTTATATTGTGGTAGTTATCCATATTAAATGAAAAGACAAGACGTTGTCAAACCACTGATTAATCACTGAATAATCGAGGTACCAGTTTCGGTTGTTACACCATTATCGATGTCGATTTTTTAATAAATCAGTGGTTTCACAACGTCTTGTCTTTTCATTTAATAATGCATTAGAATTATAATATACATATTTAGTAATTGAAAAATAAATAAAAATCAAACACCCTTTGAAAATCAAAAAATCAAAAAAGGGTGTTTGATTTTTATTTATTTTAAACAGCCCTAAGTTTTAAAGTTCATTATATTTAGTAAATATAGTATGCTATTCTCTTGAAAAGTCATTATGAAGGTAAACACAGAAGCATCCTTTGGTTCAACAGGTAAACTGAACAAAATCTTGTTATGCATTCACACTGTAAATGTAATATCATATTCTCATGAACAAAGCATCAAAGTGTAAATATAATATTTTATTCTCATAAAAAAGCCATTACGGTGTTGATGTAATGGGCTCAGTAAATGGAAGGAGTAAATGGGTGGCTCGCTGGAGTAAGTGATGAAGCGCCGGTCTGATTATCAGGGTTCCGGGCTCGATCCTTGACCGGGAAACAGATTTCGACCATAGCACAATCACACAAATACGGCCATCCCGTCTTCCGGAGGAGACGATAAGACGTTGGTCCTGACTGCCTAAAAAGTAGTCGTTATCTCTCATTATCATCTCCCTCATTAACCAAGAAGCCGTTGAACCAAGAATAATTATTATTATCAATATAATATTTCAAGTGCAATGTCATTATCAAACCATAGAATGCAATTCTTCCAAAACGGGGTTTAAAACTCAAATTATTTTAAATATTTTTCTACCAATATAATGAAAATATTTTGTGATTCCCTCAGAAGTATTGTTGGACCGGGAAAACAAACTATTTATCGTTGTTGTTTTTTAGTGGAAATAATAAATTTTTATTGTATTTTATAACAGGGTCTCCGAGATGGCAAACGTTGCATAACCGCGGATTGGATGAGCGATGTTGCAATTAAACAACAAGTACTTCCACCATGGCTGGCTTTACACTTCCCCACACCTTTCAGGTAACTATAAAAATGGTTTTTACACTTAAAACATTCCATGAATTATTTTCCATCATGTACTTATATATCATATAAATCATAATACTCTCCGATATCTAGGAAAATAAATGGAAAGAACTGACAAAATGATTTGTTGTATTTTGAGAAAAATGTTTTTTAAATGAATTATAAATCATACAACATATGTGTATTTGTAAGCACTCTATTTTATTATTATTCTGTACTTAATTTTATTCTGAATAACAATGTATACACTATATACACTGTTGAATTAGAAGATATTTTGTTTAAACAGGATTAAAAAATCCTTAATATTGAAAAATAAAAAGTTGAATAGTAGAGCTATAATAATAGAGTAGCGTGTTATGAATGGATTTCCTCAGTCAGCTCTACCCATAACAAATTCTAATAAATAACTTTCTTAGAGTTAGAGTTAGGGAAATTATCTGGCCGTAAATAGATAAATTCTGTACATGACAATGAATATCTTCCGTTAAGTTCGGGCCTAAACTCATTAGGGTTGCTGACAATTATATTCTGTTTACAAATATATACAATTCACGGTCTACAACCAACTTGAGTGGACTATCGAACTCCGCTGTCCATAATAGTCTGGTCGAGCAAAGAAGATATTGGGAAAATGACTCCAGTGTGGTCAATATTGCTTCAAAAATTATAAATTTGGTCTCAAATTGTAGAGCAGAATGTTTTCAGATCAAAACTATAATTTTTTAATCAACAATTTTCCCATCTTGCAGAATGTCATCTTTGCTCGAACAGACTATAGCTGCTTACAATCGAGTAACTTCCCTGAAGTTGTTGGTTTGCTTGAGAAGCAGATATGATTTCTTGAGGAATATTAAACTAAATATTTACGTATGTTGACATTATGTTTTCTCTTGGTTTTGAAATTGCGAAATGTTTTTTTTAATGATTTCTTGTACTTTGTTTTGTGGAGCAATAATAATGATTTTTGATTAATCATTGAATCATTTGAATTTCTGTTACAGTGATGAGAAGCCTTGTCGAAATCTTATCATCAGCCACTCAGGATTTGACGGTGAGGAGAGAAACAGAATTAAAAAGATGATAATCGCAACTGGTGCCAAAATAACATCATACTACACATCGCACAACCATATTCTGATATGTCGCAAGTAAGCACCTCCTATAATCTGTTTTTTCTTTATTAAATTACTTTGCGTGAATTCTAAACATAGCAAGACAGTGGTAGTAATATCCCAACTTTTGAATGCATTATGATTCATGATGTACCTATTATTTTGTCCAGTGGATATTTGATATCAATTCATACAGAACCTTGATCCGGCAGTCTTGAAATAGTTTCCTATACCACTTTCAACTTTGTAATTTGTGAATCTATAATTTTGTGTAATTCATAATCTCCAGGTTTTCACAGTAAGGAAACTGTTTAAATTGCCTTACTGGAGTGGAGGTCTTCCGTGCTGCTTGAGCACATTGTCAACACTGAAGAACAGGCGGCCGGAAGTCTCCTGACTCATTTCCGGCCGCCTGTTCTTCAGTGTTGAAGTAAGGGAAACACTGTTCAGTGTTTGGGAAGCGGTTTGTCCCAGTGGTAGAGAGCGTCTAATCGGTGAGATTAGATGAGCGACGTGCCTCTGCCAGCACCATTGTACTGGTGACCGGTTCCTCTGAATTCAATTTATGAGCCTCAAAAATCGCTTCCCGGTGGTTCGGAACCCACCTAAAGCAGTAGGTCCATTCATATCTCATCATCATCCTTCCCATTACCCACGCACAGGCACAAGAGCCCATGTGGGCATCACCCTCAAAAAAAAAAAAGGTAAGAACCAGTAAGGTAAGGCTCCAGTAACGTAATTTAAACAGTTTCCTTACTGTAAAAACTTCTTACCGCATTGTCAGTAATTAATCCCAGTGAATATTTACACATAGCTGCTTGTCATGGATCAAGAAACCACCTGAGTAGTTGTGAATGTGATATTGTGGTAGTTATTCATATAATATTATGAGGCAAGAAATTACCAAACCACAGATCTGAGGTTCGAAACAGAAAATCTGAGGTACGACAATATCTTCTCTTTTCATTTAGGCTAACAATAATCTTTAATATACTATTATTCTATAATTTCAAGGGATTAGATTGCTATAATTTACATTTTTTGATAACATCATCTGATTGTATTTAAGAATGTTGGAAAAAGTGAGACTATATTCAAGCGAGCACTTGATCATTCAGACATATAATCATTATTATCAAAGAAAGATGGGGGGAAATGTTAAATATTTGCTATGTATCTTATGATTGATAGAGAGATGTCGATGAGTTATGACACATAATTTTTGTTTTCTCACGTCCATTTCATAATTATCTAAAAAATCTATTAGTTTATGATAATTTATGAAGAGCAGTTCATATTTTTTGTATACATTAACTTACATGAATTCAGATGAAATCTGTGTCATTCTTTCACAGCTCTAGGTAACACTTTATTCAGAATTTGTTTTTAAATTGTGTTACTTTTATTCATTGATGATAATAATAATAATGATGATTTGTTTATTTTCAGACCTGAAGGTTCCAAGTACAAAAAAGCACGTGAATGGGGCAGATCTGTAGTCAACGTACAATGGCTGAATGAGATTCTCTTCGGTCATTATTCTTGCCTACAACAGGCCGATTCACACAAATATCAGCAGTTCAATCTTGGAAATCCGTTCAGGATTGATTATGCTCTTGTGCCTCATCTGATGGGTGAGTATTTTTCGCAATCGTAAAGAAGATAGTTAGATAGTCGATAATCGCAGACATGTCGAAGAAATTAGTATAATCTTGTCGAGCATCCTTGCCGGCCCGGTTGGCGCAGTGGGCTGGGGCGTCAGCGTCACAATCTTCAGTCCGCAAGCACTGCCGCTGGCCTGGGTTCGAGACCCATTTGGTATGGCTGTTTTTCACCTCATCTATTACCCTCGCATTCATTATCCATTACCCATGCACAAGCTAAAATGCTTATGTGGGCATCATCCGCAATTAAAAAAAGGTATTTGTTCAATGCTGCCAGTAGTAGAAATTAAAATAGTCTGACTTTTACCATCTGTCTCTCATCACATCTCACCAGCGGTATGTTGGCAGAAGTGATTTTACACTAAAATTTTCAGATTTGCGCATGCATACAGATTACACTCGCTTCAATCGGCCATTTTGGAGGAATGTCTTCTTTGCTCGACAAGACTATATTGTTCAAGTTGAAATTTTGCCGTGATATCTCATTGAATGCATAGAGTGTTTCATTATCAGTTTGAAGGGGAACAGGGGAACGTGCCCTTGTTTAATTTTACCACTCTATGCATAGCCACCCTCTTGGCAAAAGTTCATCTCCTTTCCAATGTTTGCTAATAAAACTTGTTATATCTAATTAAAAGAACATGAAAACTTAGTAGTGAAATTACTCAAGTTTTTGGTACGACAATTTTCTGGTGCTGGTATTGCATATTATCAAGCGGGTTAGGCGCTTGATAATATCACTACTTGTGTGTTCTATAGTTCTTGTAGTTCTATAGGCTTGAATGTCGAGTAATACTTAATTTCAAATATAGGTCATAAGCAGTTTTGTTGTGATTATGTTTTTTCTATGAAGATCTTGAATTGTGTTTTTGTTACTTTAGCATAAATAGGTGTAATTTCTAGATTTAAACACTATTGATTAAAGGAAATGGCTAAAGATGTTTTCACAACCTTGATTCTGGTAGTTCTGTAGTTGTGGATGAGTTTGATCCTCTCGCCGTAAAAGTATTGTAAAGCTCATCCATCTTTTTTCACTAATAAATTAATTAAAAGGACATGAAAACTTTGTAGTGAAATTATTCAGGTTTTTGTGACGACAATTGTTACGTGCATGTATTGCACGTTAGACTTAGGCACTGGTTAAATCTTGTGAAGATAATTTGGGAAATAACACAGTATTGTTCCTCTTATTTTACAGCTGCATGGAAGGTGCCCATCAACTTGGTTCAAGAGTCGTACGATCGAGTCAAATCTAGTCCCCCTCTGAACAATCGAAGGAAACGCATCAAACTTTCGAATGCTACGAGCGTTCCCGATGCCGACCAGGAAAACAGAGAAATGCCGGTTGACGTACCTGTCACCAATCCAAACCCACCTTCTGACGCCAACAAACCACACGTCATATTCTCCGGTGTTGAAGATGTTCTGCAAGAGCAGAAGGTGCCGCTTGATTACTCAAAAACACTTGAATAGATCCAATTTGAGTAGTATCAAATACCCTCAATGATTATCAATCCATCTATTTCTCCCTTGAAGGCATAAAATGCCTGAACAATGATCAAGTTTTTAGTACTAGGGTGTCAAGTTTTTGATCAAATTTGAGTAGGCTAGTATCAAAACCCCTGATTGATAACCAATTCATTGCTCAATCTATCTATCTGAGTATTAATTTAAGGTATAAAATGCCTGAATCCATGATCAAGTTTATGATACTTGTATCAAGTATTTTGATTTAAATTTTGGTGCTCCATTTACTAACTTATATATAAGTTTGCACTATATATTAGTTTTATTGGTTATTATAGAGCTATTTTCGCATAGTATCAAAATACCCATACTTATTTTCATTTTGATTGTGTGGATTTTTTCTTTCACTTATTGCTCTCTGTATTATTCATTCGTTTTATCTATTCATTTATTTAATCCTCTTTTCAGTCTTAATTCATTCCATTAATCTAATGATTGAGTTTTTATAATCATATTTGCTTATTTTTGTTCGTACTTATCATGAACTTTATTGTTTGCTACTCATATTTCAAGTTACATAAGCTATCCCTTACATACGGAGGAGTTCATTCTGTTTGATTATTTTATATTTTTCCCTTTATCATATTATATTTGCACTTCATATCATATCATATCTTATTATTTTTGCACTTCAAGAATTTTTCAAGATTTTCCTAAATACATGATAATATTCATTCAGACAGAGAAGTTAATATTCATTTAGATTACTATTAATTTTTCTATTCTGTCTGGATTTGTTTATTTTGTCCAATATTTGGTTATTTTTGTCATGTACTCTCAGACAGTGCATTCAATTAATATTTTTTCTCTGTAGATAGTAAATTAGTTTTGATAGAGTAGATCTATGAGCCATCTCTTTTCTCAGATGGAGAATTATTTGACCCATCTTTGACATAGATAGTCTTTTGTTTGTTCCCCTCTTTGAGTTATCTATAGGCCTACTCTCAGAGTATTATTTCCTCTATGTAGTTTCTATCATTGAAAGAGAGAAGTTATCAATTATTATTTTGATTATCGTTTATAAGTATTTTGGGGTTGTAATTTATCAATTTTTTTATTATTTGCGTTTATAAGTATTTTGGGGTTTGAATTTATCAATTTTTTTATTATTTGCGTTTATTATCTTTAATCTTCCGGCTTTTCAAGAGATGTTAGCAATGATAATTATTTTTTGAAATATTTGTGTAAGGAGCCCCATCCTTGACATAGATAGTGTTTTGTTTCTTCCTCTTTGAGCTATCTATGAGCCTACTTTCAGTTAGAGTATTATAATCTCTCTATACAGTTTTTCCCATTGTAGGAGAGAAGGTATCAATTATTATTTTGATTATCAGTTGTAATATTTTGGGGTTTGAATTCATCAATTTTCTCTTCATTTGCATGTATTATCTTTCAATCTTTAGGATTGGCCCATCTTTGACATAGATAGTCTTTTGTTTGTTCCTCTCTTTGAGTTATCTATAGGCCTACTTTCAGTTAGAGTATTATTCTCTCTCTATGTAGTTTCTTTAATAATTGAAAGAGAGAAGTTGTCGATTTCTTTACTATGGTTTATTATTATTTTGGGGTTTGAATCTATTATTATTCCCTTTATTTACGTTTATTATATTTAATCTTTGGGCTTTTCAAGAGAGGTGTTAGCAATGATAATTATTTTTGGAATATTTGTATAAATAGGCCCATCCTTTTTAAATATAGTATTTAGTTTGATCTGCTCTTTGAGCTATCTATAGTTCTACTCTCAGTTGGAGTATGTCCTGTATCCAGTTTTTCCCATTCTAGGAGAGAAGTTATCAATTATTATTTTGATTATCATTTATAATATTTTGGGGTTTGAATTTATCAATTTTATCTTCATTTGCATGTATTATCTTTCTTTAGCATGTATAATCTTCAGGCATGGCCCATATTTGACCTAGGTAGTATTTTGTTTGTTCCTCTCTGAGGTATCTATAGGTCTCCTCTCAGTTAGAGTATTATTTCCTCTCTGTGTAGTTTCGGAAAGAGAGAAGTTATCAATTTTTTTCTATAGTTTATCATTATTACTAGGGTTACTAGGGAATAATTTCTAGGGTTTTAATGTATCAGTTCCCCTTTCATAGCTTAATTTTAATATTAAGAAAGATTTTATCCTCAATTATCATCTAAATATCTCTATAATTATTTTGGATCTGTAACTTATTAGTTTCATTCATTCATGGCATCTTTTTTCATGAATATTTGCCTATTCTTGTTATAGAGTCTTTGTATTTGTTTCTCTCCATGAGCTATCTATTCTCCCAAATAGAGGATTTCGTTCTCTCGTTGAAGTTTGTTCATTATATGAGAGAGGTTATCAATTATTATTTTTTATCTTTTGATTATCATGCCTTTCAAGAAAGAAGTTATCAGTAATTAGTTTTTGAATATCTTTATTATTATTATTTTGGATCAGTTTTGCACATTAATGACGGTTTTTATTAGTATTTGCCCATCTTTGTTATAGTCTTTTGTTATTCCTCTATATCTATACTCTCAGATAGAGAAGTACGTCCTCTTTATGCAGTTTTACTCATTTACTTTCATCTATTTCTTATTATCACTTTGAACTTTGAATTTATCAACTTTCCTTTTATTTGCATTTGTTATCATTACTATACTCTTGGAAAGAGTTATCAATATAAATACTTTGATTATCAATATTTAGGATTTGAAATGTATGAGCTTTCCCCATACATGCAATTATATTTGTTTGCTAAAGAAGAACTTTTTTGGAATGATGTCTGATTAGTTGTGGATCTTCCCCTTATCGTCGGATTCAGGCTTTGAGGCACAACCACCATTCGAAAAAATTTACTCCACTATTTGTTAATTATGAATGAATCATTTCGTGAACATTGAACTGTTATTCTAATATACGTTCCCCAAAAATCAATTGGATCTATTCTTTCAATACTGTTTTTTGGAAATTGCATGATTTGTCAGACATTTAATTACAATTATTGTTTCTGAGAGCTTTGTCTTCAAGCATATTCCTGTAGCCGAGAAGCCAGAGTACAAAACAGCTGGAGTAATTCCTTAAAACCAAGATAAAAAGTAGCAGAAGGAAACAAACTACAACATACTCGTAGAAGTATGAAATCAATGAATTTACATCAACATAGAAGTATGCAATTAATGAAGTCACACCAACTAGAAGTATGCAATTAATGAAGTCCAGCAAAGTTCGTAAGTATTCGTGAAATTTGTGTTGGAGATTTCAATTGGTGATTATTTACGTGAAAATTTTTTTTTAAATGTTGTTTTGCTGGAATAATAATTTTGAATTTATCACTTTTGAGAAGTGAAAAGAGTTGTTAGATGTGTGTGAAGAATTTTTAAACAATATATAGATTGACCAGACTATTCCTAAAAGGATTGGCGATGTATACATCAAACTGATTCAAATAAATATCTGTATTTATTTCATTTTCAGCATACTGCGCTTTTGATATGATTCAATGTAACAATTCATTCTCTTGTAAAAAGTAAATTTTATTAATGATGAACAATAGTTGTAAAATACTAATTCAATGAGCTCCTTCTCAAAGTGCTAATTTCAAATTTATTGATTCTAGTTATGAACATTAAGTGTATTACCTGTCTATAAATGATTGTTTAGTCCACACTCATGAGTAGATAGGTAAAAGGTTAACAGTGCGCTACGTTTAGAAGAGTTTTTTGTTGACATTTTATTGAAATTCCATTAATCATTGCAGAAAGTGTTGCAACTCGGCGGAGCAGTTGCTACAAGCTGCGGCGAGGCGACACATTTGGTGGTTCCCAAACTGACACGAACATTTAAACTATTGTGTTGCCTGTCCACTTGCAAGTATATATTGAAACTGGATTGGCTGCGAGACAGTCACAAGCAAAACACATTCCTTGGTAAAGTTGTTCGCCCTTTTTTGAGTCACAGTCCATTTGCCATTGCTTTGGAGCATGACAAACCCCGTTTCTTTTTGGCTGAGGATTACTTTAATTTTGGTTTTTGGTACCTTCATTTTTGGTTTGTCCCTTCCTTGGTTATTATTATTTTGCTCAAGAACCCCTTACTGTATTTAATTTTAGGTGATGGTATTTACTTCAATTTTTATTTTTCCCTGGTCACTATTCCCCCCCCCCTGTCTATTTTAATCTCCTACCCTAATGGTCTTCTTTGTTTGAGGTCGCATTTCCTTAATTTTTGTATTAAGAACCTACTTTTCATTATAACACACTTAGGTCGACTAATTATTATTAACATGGCTGGAGTTAGTGGAGTTAAATTAATAAATTTCAAGATTGGTTAAAACAATACTAAATTTCACATAATAAATAGAATAATTAATTGATTGAGTTGCAAGACTTTTGTTTGATTCGTTTTTACTAATGAATGGACCACACGAGGTCATTTTTAGTTGAGCCGACTAGGTCAAATAGATAAGTCGAGTATGTATGGTACAAGTCGAGATGATGGAGAGGCTTCAAATATAAATTGAGCTATTTAGTCGAAAAGAGAGCCGCAAATCTCAACTAATACTTGTATGTTTGTTTGTCAATGGCGCAACAGCCCATGAAGGGCCTAGACCTACCAGCTGGTTGCCAATTTCATATTCACTCCAATATACAGTCCCTCCAAGCAAACTAATACTCGTATATAGATACTAAATGTTGATTTATTTATAAATTATTATAAATTCTAAGAACAAATTGTTCTTTCTTGTATGGCTATTTCAGTTGATAGTTTTTACTTATTGCTATTTTGAATTTTCCATCAGTCTCTCTTAAATCTACTTAATCGGACATATCTTCTTGATCAAGTAGACTTGACTCAGAAACGAATACGTGTGGTTGCCCCTTATACCACTTGTCCTAACAAATGTTTGTCTCGTGGATTATTTTTACATGGATTCAACTCTAATCAATTGAGTACTATTATTTTATTTAACCATCATTAACTGGAGGTAAGGGCAACTTACTGGGGACCTTTGGGACGAATATTTCGTTGTATAACTCTTTTTAATTTAGATTAAAGTAAGAATCTTGTCCTCACCCTTGTAGGATCCAAAACGAAGTCGGGCCTCCACATTCCCCGTTCATTCAATACGTTTTCCTACCAATAACAATCCTTTCTTCCAAGGTTCTGTTTTAGTTATTCCAATTCAATTCTATTTCTATTGACCTTCCTCCCATTTGTTTTGTTTTTTCTCTTCATTTCCGTTCCAATTTTATTGTTTTTGCTTTAATCCTCAATTTCTTGTGTGGCATTGCTTTTGTATGTGATTAGAACAACAAGTTTCCTATTGTTCATCATATAGTTTGTGGACGTTTTGCGATGTATTTTATTTTCGTTTTGTTTGAATTGAAACACCCTAAAGCACCTGAATCTCATATCTTAAAGACATGACCCACTCTCACCATAAATTGTTTTGAGTAGATGAGATCCTTGGACTCAAACTTTTTTCATGTATCGTGTCATCGACATGAATAAGAACTATTAGATTGGTAAACTTCAACTGTAACTTTGACTCACACATTTTCAAGTTTTTTATTGTCCTATTAAGTTTTTATAGTAAGAACTATTACTTCTATTGGTCTACAATGATGAACCTGAGTTTCTTAAACTGGTCCATAATGGGAAAAGCAGCGTCAATCGACACCCCAGCTAAGCTTAGTTAACTGCTTGGATTGATACATCTTAATGAATTCTGCTTTGTTAATCTGGTCCGCTTAACTGTTTTGTCCGCTACTGGCATATTTTTCCACTAATCCGTTGATAGGACTAGGAACATTGTATGTATTTTGTTAATTCCGCTGACTTTTTACCCGCTGCTTGGACTTGAACACTACTACTATGGTGAACGTTCACTGAGCCTTGAGGACTAGAAAGATTTGGGCCATTGTATATATTTTTAATTCCGACACATTGCCCTTTGCTTGTACCAGATCACTTCGGCATAATTTGGATTTTTATGAAGTCCGCTAAGCTTTTTTCCACTGTTGCTGTTCTTATCCGCTGCTTATAATATACAACTGTTATAACAGCTATATCTTCTGCTTATAATATTTAAGTACCAATATCACTAGTCATGTACAGAACATGATGCACCATACCAATACAATTGTCCTGTAAAACTGCACTTGTACTTTATTCCCTTCTTGGTGTTTGTACCCTTATCACTTGCTTGCTCCATGACAGCTCTCTTTCAGTTTTGCGCACTTTTGATCATTATGTTTGAAATAATTCAAGGTAGATGGTGATTATTTAGTTTGTCAAAGGTTGCGGAATAATCACTAGTAAGTGGTGATTTTTGTTGAAAGTTTGTATTCGATATACTGCATTTTAATGGATTAGAGTAGCATGTAGAGGTAGAGGCACTGGTTGAAAATGTTAGTCACTATGTTTCTGGTTACTAGCATTTAGAAGTTGATAATGATGGTAAAAATTATTTTACAGTAAAATGAATTTACTGTAAAACATTTTCACTATTGATCATTATGACTGTAATGGTCAAAAAGAAAGGCATGACAATTAACTAATAAATGAACTAATCAACTAATAAAAATAGGATGTAGATGAGGTTAAGGGAGGGTGTGGGAATACTAAAATATATCTAAACAATAAAACTTGAAAATATTATTTACTTTATAAATTTTACTCTTATTTTCAAGATATGATATTTGATGGACAAGCTTGCAATTTTTTAATTTAATGATTGTGAAAGTACTATTTTATGATTGCTTTTATGAAAAATAATGTCTAAATGCATAATGAAAGTCATGTATTAAATAATTACCTAATTGCATGTGAAATGCGTTAATTTTAAATTATATTGATATAATCTTATTGTTAATATTAAAATTATAAGCTAGTTCATTCTGTAAAGGCTCCTTAGTTGAAAAGCAATTATTACGATTTTAGTTTGTACAAAAAATTGTTGAAATTATGTAACAATACCTTTATTTTATATATCAACATGAATGTATCATAGTGGATGAATTTTTGTATGCTTTTGAAAAAAAGCAATCTAATTTACTTGCCTTGGCAAAATACACCACCAAGAAATTTACTAAATAACATAATCAAGATTTCACTCAAAATTTTTACTTAAAGTTGAGGCAAAGCATATCAAAATACTAAATTATGATTTGGTTAAAGAATGTAATGCGTTGTTTTTAATCACATACTTTCTCATTTGTATAATTGAAATGTTATCCGAGTTTCATGAGTGGAATTATGGAGAAAGTTTATGGATACCAAATTACTTGGAATTAAACGTTGATGAATTGATGGAACTGTGGCTATAGATCTGATTGCTATTAGCATCTTGAAACTACTCGATTTCTATCTTGACAATCAACACATTTTAAAACTTAAATTTCCCAATGCAAAAATCCTAACGATTTCTGTTTATTTCCAGATGAAAAACAATACATGATAAGTGATGAAGAGTTTGAAAAGACGTGGGATTGCAACATTGAGAAAGTTTTAAGCAATGATAAGAGATCTGAGCTTTTCAAAGGGAAAACGTTCTTCTTCACGCCTGGAGTGATACCCTCTCGATCGTTTCTTCGTGAAATCACAGAGTATGCGGGAGGCACGGTACAAAAACAGAGGAAATCGTTGAAAGCCATTCAAGAGTCTGAACCAAACACTTATTTTATCATAGGACATTCAAACGATCTTCACCTCATCATTGACGTTTTACGTGCGAACATAGGTGAGATACATATTTTTTCTATTTTATTCAACACGCATCATATTTTCTTCACATCTTCCATTCTCCTCAAATATTTGATACACTGAATTAAGAAATGATGATATGGGAGAAAGAAATCACAAGACTTGAAGACTCAAAGTCTGAGTGTGAGGTTTTACTTGATTACATATTGTTGTTAGTTTCCTCAATCTCAGGGCTACTTTTATCACTGTTTTTTATTTTAAATTATCAAAGTAATTTTTTGAATTATTTTTTCAATGCATTGTATATTTCAACTTATTACATATTTTATGTAACACACTAATAATTTATAATATTTTTTATTCTTTATCACTAAAATTACAAAGAATTAGATGAATACTCTTTAATTGGTGGTAGTGACTCATAATTATGCAGCTGTTGAGAAGGTGTCATGTAGTCATCGCATATTTATCAATCAAACTTGAATTATTTAAAGAGCTGAGAAAAAACTGAAATTGACATAATTCTGATCGACATTTTTTTCTTGTGAAAACCGAATGTTGATTCATTTGAGGTGGATTCAATTATTTTGACATTTGAACAATTATTTTGACATTTGAACAATTATTAGAATTTATTACAGTAGGTCATTGTATTGTATTGAGGGGTTTAAAATAAGATTCCAGTGCGAACGAATACTCCAATCGTTACGTCAATAATAAACCACTGTACCCTTTAAAATAAGTTGATTTATTTTTTACGTCAATAATTAACAGATTAATGAGTCGCCATCCGCTAGTTTTACCAACACCGATTGAAAAGAAGAAAAACAGTGGTATCTGACAAGACCTGGACCTACAGTTTCAGGATTTTCTAAAACCACGAATTTTGCAGTTTTTATTTGATTAGCTGCATTGTAACCTGAGACTAGGATAACCTATATTTTTATAACTTCAACTTTACATTTTCTTCATTTGGACACTCAGATTTTGTGACTTAGAATATTTTATTGTATAGAAGTTTTTTTTAGAATGTTTTATATTTTCAAATCATTGTTTAGGCCTAGTATATTATATTTATAGTGTATTGTGACAAAGGTTTATGACAAATGCTTCTTACAATAAAACTTATTCCATTTTGAAAAATCTCGAAATACAACTACTGGCAGCTGTTAGGCTGAGGCCGCACTGCCCGAGGGTAGAGGGTAGAGGGTGGAGGGTAGATGGTAAATCTACACAACATACACACCATCCATAGTTTTTGAGTTTCTACTTCCCATATTTAAGAATTTTGAGGTTATGTTCTCACTTGCAACATAGAAGAGGAGCTGATAGTGGCAAGCCTAAACAAAAATACAAATTGAAAAATAACGAAATTTACTATTTTTCTCACCAATTTCATTGATTCGAATTTATTGATTTCAAACAAATTAAAAGCGTTTGCAGTAAACTTCTCATCGTTTTATAGCTTAGGCTACATCGTCGTTGTGCTTATGGGCTAACCTAACCTAACTGTAGAAATTCATGTCTTATCTGCGCAAACTTCTGCTTTATTAATTAAATATCAATAAATTAATTAATTCATTTCATCGAAAAGAAACCTGTTCATACAATAATCATTATTCCATTGTAGAAACAATTATAATGAATGACTCCGTTAAGTAATAAGTTGTTGAGAAAGATTGATTGAAACGATAAAGAATATGGACCTCTGCTTCTTGGTATTGTCATTAAATCGTCAATGGGAAAACTCTATTATATTATATTCTTGTAGATACATTTATTCTCTACAAACATTATTCAAGTTTAATCATGTTTTGATCGAAATGAAGCAGTATTATTGAAAATTCTGTCATGTCTATCGTCTGTCAAGTCATGTCTATTCTAGAAGTCATTCAAGTTGAAGAAACAGTAGTTGAATTTTTGGGAATTTTACGTCAAACAAACGATGGATCATACTTTAAATCAAACATTATCATATATGAATCCATTCACTACAAATATTGCCCAATAACAATTACGATACTATGGACCAGTTGTTCATAACTTCGTTAACTTTTAACGCCGTGATTTGCCTGGATAACGACATCTTGTAGCAACGGCAAACGAACTCAACTCAAATAGAGAATAGAAACATATAAATTATAAAAAAAAAGCCTTGAGCTTCAATAGTTTCATTTACAAAACTTGATGACACATCATTTACATTAAATTTTATTGCCTAAAAATATTACTAACCTTTAAATTCATGAATCAAGTTGAGATTTATTATCATTGAGGCAATGATATAAATGAGGTTATAGGAATTTTCAATATCGGTTTTTTCAAATTTAACAGGTCAGCAGCTGTTAAATTAGAATTGAATACTAATTTCACAGTACTAAACTAATCGGCCAGAGTTTGAGGCGTTAAAAATTTTAACATAACCATCAGCTGATGATTCAATTTTCAATATCTGAAAACAATAGCAGCTGAAAGTTTTCGATTTTTGTGGTACTACCAACCTGACAACAATTAAGTTGTATCAGCATGCAATTTCTAGATCATGTTTTTATTTTAATAAATAAATAATTTATGCAATAATGAGATAATTATTGATTCTAATATCTATTTGGAATAAGTACATTCGAATATTTCGCTAACTACTATCACATTTCAATACTTTATTCATTTGAACGTTTTTCCACTTTGACACGGTGAAATAACGGCGACTAAACTATCAGAACGTACGTGCAACCGGCCCTTTCTAAATAAAGTTATATTCTTCAAAATTTTGAATGTCTCATCGCTAAATATTTTCAGTTTGAATCGTCTGAGTAGCTAAGTTACATGAATCCCTGCTAGGTGGTGCTAGTGAGGCTGGTGATTGATAGAAAGAGTCTCTGAATCTTCATAGAAACTGTCCCTGAAATTGTTATTTAGTGGCTAATATTAAATTGTATGAGATATGCAATATATAATGATATAAATATATTTAAAATCATATTGAAATTAATATTAATGTTAAAATATTGTCCATATTTAAGAATTTCAAGAAGTGGCCGAACACTATCGGAACCATCTACCCTCCACCCTCCACCCGCAATGCTATCTACACTCCAGGCAATTTACCATCTACCCTCTACCCACCGACGGTGCGGTCTCAGCCTTACAGCAGGCACTAACAAAGCAGACGGTTGGCGAATGACGGTATGTCAGGACAGTTGGTGAGCGATCTGCGAGAGCATAAGGAGTCGAGTCAAGCTCTCGTGAAACTTTTCGCTCTTGTAGACAGCTTTCAGAATGTCTTGATAGAGCTAATAATTTACAAAAGACGATCACCAACCGCCAGGTTTCTTGTCGTTTGCTGTAGTTAGTGTATAAAATGTTGAAATTATTTTCTGTATCCTAGATAAATAAATTTGCTTTTAAAATATCATGAAGCAGTAAGACATTTCTCCAGAAAGCGATTCTGTTCAAAATATAAGTATAGTCTGTTCAAGCAAAGAAGACATTCTGACAAGATGGGAAAATGACTCGAGCTCGATCAAAAATTAGTTCAAAAATCGATTCAATCGTATCAATTTGGTCTCAAATTGTGGAAAACCGGAATGTGTTTGTTAGGACAGACTAGTCATTTCAAGCAAATATAAGTCATAAGCCAGGCATTTCATACTTATCATCTCCTTAAAATCTGTTGACCTCATTCTCTCATTCATCAATTTTTCAATAATGTGTCATTTTTTTCCAGGTGTGTACAATGCGGACTTCATAATGACTTCTATAATGAGGCAGAAAATAGATCTGGAATCTTCAGTAATGAAATTTCACTTCGGGAAGAAATAACATTATGATTTTAATTAGTAAGCAATATTGTCATTTTAAACGTATTTACATTCTTCCTAGTATAATAATTTTAATTAGAGAACATTTTATACCTTTTTTAACGTATGTAAATTCTTCCTAGTAAAGTAATTTTTATGAGATAATATTTTTAATTTTGTTTCACAGTAAAAGTATATTATGATCATTGAAGGAATACACACTTCAAATCAATGTTATCTATTTATTGGTTGTATTTGAAACTCTTGCCAAAAATATCAAAGTTCAAAGTATTTTCTATTAAACTTGAAGATTATCATAGTTCACATCAATTATTCAAGTTATTAATAAAGTATTCTGTGATAAAATACTTTTGATGTTGAATACAGCAAAATATATATGCAATTCACATGTAATGTGTATTTACTGTGATACCTCAGAGTTTATTCGGTCGAACTGAGAAGACATTCTGATAAAATGGTCCTGATTTAATGCTGTATGAGGTATGAAAATTGAGTTTGAAAACAGTGTGTCACAATCTAGATATTACGAAATAAAATCTTCAAGTAACTTATATAAAATTTATATATTTCAAGTATAAATAAATCTTTACATTAAAATATATCTTACATTTTGACACAATGCCTTCTCAGCCCGATCGAATAACCTTGAATTATTTTTAATGCAAATCTATTGAAATTGAATGGGAAATCGAGCATTATCTGTTGGGAACAGGCTCTATAATTCTTGCATTAGAAAAACTGTTGAAATAGAGTTGCAAGATTATATTACATATCATGTGTCCAATGAAGAGGACATGAGTGAAACCCACCCATTTAGTAGCCTACAGTCAAAAGAAATGTACTAAGAATGTTTGAGTATGAATAAGAGATCCCAAGGATGATTCTCTTGTATGACGTGATTAGTAGCATTTTGGGCCAGAATAAATTTGCTCATTAGTCACAATACTAGATAGCAATCTATCCTTGAAAAAAGTACTGTAACTAAACTGGCGGTTGGCAAATAACTGATATTGATGCGCAGCTCTGTCAGGACCATTAGAGATAACGAGAGCGACTTCAGCAAACCGTTTCACTCTTCCCGACCGCTTTCAGTCTATCCTGACAGAGCTGAGCATTAATAACATAAATTCACCATGTGCCAATTTTCTTGAATTATTCTATACAAGTGAAGGAGTTGTACAATTTTAGCTAGTGTGTGGGCGAAAATTGTGTCTGTTACAACCACTGGTGGCGGGTCCATAAGGGCTTAGCCCTACCTCATAATTCCGTTGAATAAAAATAATAATGAACTATTGAAATGAATACTGTATTATTAAGAAAATAGCGATTAAATTGTAGGCCAAGAGCTTCCACTTCAACGCCGATTGAAAGAAGTTCAATGGAACGCTGTATCTCACGCTACGCTGGGCTCTGGCCTAGCTGGGATTTAGCCCCGATGCCGAGATGTGAATCGTAATTGCTGGTGACGTCAGACTAGAGACTGGCTTCCTCCACTTTCCCCCTTCCTATTATTTCAATACAGTGAGTCTTGGGCTTAGCCCATCGCTCGTTTTCCAATACACCACACGACTCGACGGTTGGCGGCAAGAGCTGTGATTGGCTCCTGCGGCCTACCGTCGAGTCGTGTCGTGTAAAAAACCGTAAGTTTTGATAATGCTTAGATTAAGATGGTATTATAGTAGTACAAACTACAGAGGATGTAAATTCTCTGTATTATGATGTATGGTTGGAATGATTTGCCTTCTCTGTGGCACAAACTGAATATTTATTTTATATAAAACACCTATGATGAAATGCTGATAATATGGTTGCTAATTCGATCATTTACATAATGAATCAAAAAGAGTATGAGTATCTAAATGTTCACTGGGTTGTATTACCGAAAATGCACTCACGATTGTCGGTAATACAACCCAGTGAATATTCACACAGCAGGTAGTCATGGATCAAGAAACCACCTTCTTATCTAAATGTGTTGAATCAAATGAGAGCTTCAACTTAACAAATGTTGAATAAAAATAGAATAGCATGGACTTTTAATGTGTTCGTAGCCCAAATAGCTGTGTTTGTAAAATTCATGTAATGTTGATAACAGTAACCAAAATGAAACAAGCATCAAAGTTATAATGTTTAAAAATATAATCTTGTATGCTTTAGTTGAAAGGAAATAAAGTTCTTATTCAGTTAGTTCAACTACTATGGTGTTGATAGTAACTGATGTAAAGTATGAAAACAAATAGGCTAGTGAGTTTAGGCGTTTAGCAGAATTCATAGAGTTCGATATTTGGTGTACACTATAGTGTAACTGTTAGATTATGATAAAACTGTAAGAGTGATGTCACACATGAACGGACAAAATGATGGCTTCGAACGAGTGGGACGACTTTAGCATTGGAGTGGGTGAGACCATCACACCAGACCCATATCAGGACATAACATGTGCCTATTTGCGACGTGCATTTTTTTGTCCGTTAGGCCAGGCGTATGCTGGGACGCACGTGTGCACACGCACGCATGCCAGCCAATCACAGCTCTTGTTGAGGACAAGACAAGAGCTGTGATTGGCTGGCTTGCATGCGTGTGTATGAATGCGTCCCAGCATACGCCTGGCCTTAGTGTCGTGTCTTGTGTGACATCACCCTAAGAATCGAAAATAATTATGACGGTCTTAATAATTATTGTCTCAAACAAAAGTCTGCATTGACAATATAGGCTACAATATGCAGCATTTATAAATAAAGAACATTTCGGCCCTTAGAAACTAGTGAATCAAAAGGATTGGACATTTAGCCAAAATTTGTGATAAACGAGTAGGCTACCTACTGCACTGGTGGCTCGTGAAGTGCTGTACAGTAAAAGATACGGGCACTTCACCTGTTTCGTGGGCACGAGCCGCCATTGGCTACCTAGACCTATTAGTATCAAACAAGATGTGAAAACGATTAGGTACTAGGAAAAACTTCACACACATTTTATGAATTAGAATATATTTTTTACAAGTACGGTAACTGGAGGATGACTCCATAACTTTACAAATTAGAATTTAAAACTAAACAAATAATAATCTATAAATCACAGTTGAGTATTAATAATATCAATTGAGTGACTGACGCCAATAAAAAAGTGTGTTATACTGTTATACACTGTCAGTATGTGATAAAGATGTAATAGTTGTATAATTGTATATTTCGCAACGCAGCTAAATTCCATGATAGAAACTACCTAATTATTCAATTGATCACAACTAAATTCACAATTATAAATTCAACAATAAGAATCTGTTGTGAAAATTTGTATCAATTAATTTTTTCTCATTTTGTTCTTCGCAGACAATCTTCTTTTATTCTTATATAATGATTTCGAGATCGACAGTGAAATTAAACAGTTTATAACTCAGTAAATAAAGTTACAATAAAGTAAACAACTCTTCTTAGTTCTCAATAAATTATAAAATAAAATACTACATTAGACATATAGGTACCACATGTACCGGTACTGCATACAGTAGACAAATTTGGCAAACTAAATATTGAGTAATTATCTAAACCTAAAGAGAATAACAAGTTTTGGAGACAAAATTTTCTTCATCTATGAAGATATTTTGAAAATGCCTAGAGAGGAGGCGGTGCATAATATCAATTTTTGCTAGTTATTTTTCTAGTTTCGAGTGGATGTTGAAGATGCTACCCATCTTAACAATTTCTTAAACTGATGGACACTTCAAAACACAAAATAGAAAGCTATAATCTAAATCTATGATTACAAGTGATTTTGCATTACATTTTATTGTCAAAGCTTTTAATTTGCTTATATAGTGCTCTACAAAAATAAGTTATCTTATTCAAATTACATATAATTCATACATTATTTTTTTAATTCTTTAAAATGAACCATGTTCCAACGACCAATGAAATCAATGATTGAATTCTATAATAAATGTGAGAGAGATAATTTGAAATAAGAATAAGTATGTGTAGCTAATAAAAACTAATACTAATAATAGTTTTGTTTCATTTTCGGAAAAAAGAAGAAATTAAAAAAAATTGATTGTATAAACACAATCATTAGTGATTGTATGTGAACTACATGTTTTCAACACAAACAATGATTATAATGGAAAATAAAACCAGAAATATGTAGGCAACACATACATACATTGATTATAATGGAAAATAAAACTATAAATATGTTGTTTAATAGCAACACATACATACATTGATTATAATGGAAAATAAAACTATAAATATTTCAATTTATAGCAACACAAACATTGATTATAAAGGAAAATGAAACTTTAAATAAGTCGGTTTATAGCAAACAAAGCATCATTTTCAAACCCTCTAATGGAGAGCTTGATAATTATATTTAATTATAATTTTGTGACTACTGTAAGCTTTTCATAGTTACATCTCACAGACCCGTAGGAAAATATCACTCAACATGGCGGATCAAATGGAGGTTGTTTAGGCTCCATATTCAATTAGCAACATTTTCAAACAAATCCAGGAAGTGTTTGATCTCCTTGCTGCAGAATTATGTGATAATTTTCTGTCAAGGAATGAATCATGTCCGTATTTTACAGTTGGACTATACCATACATAGATGTATATTTATTTATTATAACTGTCATACACCACGAGATGAAAAAATTGCTACTCAATGTTGATTACAAATTGGAGAAATAATATTGTTGTTCCGATAAAGTCGTGATCTTAACAGTAAAATATTTTAACATACAAATAAATAAATAACTTTATTACAAAAGTAAGTCACTATTCACTGGACATTAAAAATACTAAACTATTCAAATAATAAAAACTACCATAATTTACAAAATCCGAACAGTATATGAATTTCCTGTAAAAACAAGCCTAACGGATTAAAAATCCAATTAAAGGGCTGTAAAAATGTCTTGTAACTTACTTGTCAAACTGTTTCATAAACTGTTGCTTTCTCATTGTTTCAATCACAAAACAATAACAGACTAACTACTCGGGCTACCAATGAACCATTAATACCTAAATTTATAGGAAATAGGATAAATTACTGCACTTTGTTCTTCACGTTTACCAACTAGACTCACTTTAGATCTAGAATTTTCTACTTTTTCTCGGCTCTTCAGTATTATTAGTTTTACCTATAATTTTTTACTTATTGTTATGAGTCGGTCCGAGAATTGCTCGGGGGTCTCTCCTTTCCTTTGAACCAGTGGGGTGGTGTAATAATATTGGTCCAGAACTTTCACTGAAAAGCGTTCAAAGAGAGCCCATTTATTTTACTATAGGAGGTACATGCCTTAATCAATGGGCAACTTTTCGGAAGGTCGAGGCAGAGCCTTTAAATCGGAAAGATACTATTGGGATTTCATCGTCATCCGAACACTTACCTAAGGCAATTACTTTATCTACTTGGGGACAGAAAATCGATCATAGAGATCTTAGCACTATGCCAAGGCTTGATTACGCTTACGAGCGCGAAATCTTTCACTATCACTGGTGTTGAACTAGAACATTTTAACTGTCACGAAATATCAGCAACAACTGCCTTCTTTCTACTCATCATACCACTGGTCGTATTTCCTTTCTCTTTTTTGACTATTTTAAAATCAATCGGAAAACTTTATCTCTATCTTTGTTATTTTTACGCGTTGTATGTTTCTCTCGCTACTGTACACAGTAAACCCGTTAATATATCCTTCTATGATGCGCTGAACCAGGGAGCAAAGAATGGACTTAAAACCCCCCTACAAGGTACCTGCATCACCGATAGGTGGATAATATATAAATATAAACGAAGCAGGTCTATGCGGGGATTCAGCAAACTTTGGATTTTTTTCTATGGTCAGAGTTTAATACTGTTCGAGGTTCGAGGTATTGACAATTATTTGTAACAGATGAAAGTACATTTCGAGATTCATGGACGAGATTATAATATGCATTTATCTGAGCAGATCTAGTACCTATTTTCATAAACATTTCTCTAATACACTAGTCTGCTTATCAGTGGACATTGCGATTGGGCCTATAACAGAGCCAAAAAAATCTTCAACATTCAAGAGATTCGTCTAATGAGTTACTATAATCTGTCATGGCAAAGAAAGCATTCAGGCCAGATGGGAATATGACTCCAGCTGGGTCAATATTGGTTCAAAAATTAAAAATTTGTTCTCAAACATTCTGATCTAAAGTTTGAGACCAAATTTATAATATTTGGATCAATATTAAATATAAAATGTAAATTTTACAGAGCTGGAGTAATTTTTCCTCTTGTCGAAATGTCTTCTTCGCTTGGACAGACTATACAAGTAGTGGACTTGGATTTCTTGTTCCCCATACAGTCACATTTCAATACAAGCACAGTCACATGCAATAACATATAAATCAATACAATTATATGAACAAGTTGGAATTGACACATTTCTCAATTATGCTGAATGAGAGAACTCGAACTGCACAACCTACTTTAGTTACATACAACTTCAAAGATTTTTTGTGGGTATGTTCGTTAGCACAAGTGTCAATACTGACGACATAGGACACTTCAGCTTCGGGATTTGAAAGTTTTATTCCACCTTTACCTATTATTACAGTTTTATTTTTGTCACCCACCATACAGGTCAGACATCAAAGTATTCACAATAACATCTTTTCCAGGGTCTAAAGTAAGATATGTTCCTCTTTGGAAAGGGTCTCCACTTGTTTAACACGGAAACAGTAGTTTCAAATTGATCTTTGGCGACAAAGAAAAATTGGTAAAATTCACGATTATTCAAGTTTAGAACCTTGTGAGCACAATGTTTTCCACTACTTCGTCTGACATTTCCTTTGAATTTTTTCAATTTGAATTACATCTTAATCAAGTCAATACATCTCAATAACAAAAATTTACATTATAAAATCAACAGAATCAATAAATATACTAAATCAACAAAACAAAATCTAAATTAAATTATCAAATTTCATTTTGATGATGATAATAATAAAAAAAGTAATTATTTTCTTAAAAATAATTGATAATTATAAAATATCATTTATGATTAAGTAAAAGGATACATATGATCTGAGAGTTTGTAGATTGATGCCATAGCTTTTCCCAATTCCTCGCATTTTGCCATCAGTTGGTACATGGACTGAAAAATAGAATGAAATGAATTAATAAAATATAACTGACAAAATACAAAATCAGAAATATTAAATCTAAATACAACAAACAATATTGTTCACTCACTCTGAGAATAATTTGTAGCATGGAATAGACCTTCAGTAGCATCAAAGAGTGCCCTATTCTGGTACACCCCAGAGATGATCAATGTTATTTGGTTACTCTATTCTCTTCTGTCTATATTGAAAGTCTATTCTCAGCGTGTACAGATTATACCATGTCAACTATATCAAAGAAACCAAATATGTAAACCAAACAGTTACTACTTCATGAAATTTTCAAAACCCTTCAATGTTTGAAAAAAAAACTTTTTAAAACTTGAAAATTCAAAGGATCTTGAAGCAAGTTCTCCAGAACAAATAACTGCTCCAGATATCCATGTGGTGAGCAATACTCGGACCGAGACTGATAAATAATCCATTTTGGGTAGATTAACAAGAATAACACCTTTCTGGATCTGCTCTTCAGGCAGGTATTGATTATAAATATGAAAGTACGGATTTGATGCCCTCCTTTAAGAGATTGGCTTGTCGTTAGTAAAGATAGCCAGTAGTTTTCCGTCTCTGGAGGAATAGTAATTGTTGTATTACACTCTATCTGATTAAGTGGATGTTCTTTCAGAGGTGTTCTGCGCCTTCACTTGGTTACGGAAGCTAGCTTATGGTTGAGAGGATCAATGTGCTAGCCACACGTTACCTCTATCCTGGTTGGTGATAATTCACCTCTGCTGTATAGTGGAGTGAATATGAAACTGGCCACCAGCTGGTAGGCCTGAGCCCTCCATGGGATGTTGACCCATTGGCATACATAGTACGAAGATTTGATAACAATATTTCACTAGAGTTCCAAAAAATTGACGTTTGAAACAGCTAATACTTTATTATGTCTTACTTTTCACTCCATAAAAGTAATCTAATAGTTTCATTCTGTAAAAATTGTGACTGCACTCTGCACTTGTCGGTAATGTTACTCCAGTGAATATTAACACATAGCAGCTCGTCATGGATCAAGAAACCACCTTCTTCTTATTTATCTTTCTCGAACAGCATCTGCTGCTTTTTGTTAGAAACTCTACCTATAATTTATGACCTTAACCACGCCTATTATCACGATTCTTCAAGTATAGACTGGATTCAGCCTGCTTAGTCCCAGCCTTCTTTTAATTGTATTTTGTATTTATTGTATTAAGTGAATCAAGAAGAAATACTCTAAATCAAATGATTTTAAAATAAATCTATTATTGTAATTGATGTTAAACCTGGTAGATTAATAAATTTGAGTTCCATTGAGTGCGATACTTTTCATTTTACAACAACAGTGTAAAATTTATGCTAGTATATCAATTTTATATGCACTTTTATCAAATTTAAACCCAAGTATTTATAAACAAAGTACGAATAATTTCTATTACTATCAGTATTTTTTAATAGGTTACCTTAATATTGACGTCAACGGAATCACATGTTTTACAAACAACATCTCTGTAAGTTTCCAAACAATCAACAGTCAGGGCAGAAATCTGAAATAAAATGCCTCTTTTCAAAAGTTGCAAACCATTGATTCAGAGCTTTCTGTTTTATTCCAAAGTTATACTGATGTAGTAAAAAAAAAGAATCTTAGTGATAATAGGCTACCTTAGTTTTCAAACAACTCAGAAATAAATTGAAATCAATAATTTTATTGATCCCTTCCAAACTATACATCTCACCACTGACATCTTACATCCAGTTATCCTTTATATCCACGGAAAAGTAACATTTCATACATAGTTCGAATAATTTTTATGGTACAAAATTATAAAACAATTCAATGTAATAGAATTTGTATTTGTATTTTTGAGCAAGTTTTTCAATTGGCGGCAATTTGAAAGAAGTCAAGTGATTCAAGTTTACTGTGGTTTTATATTTCAATATGAATAGTCTGGCGCCAGACAACGCCTCCAAATCAAGCAAATTCATTTTCGAAATTGGATCAACTATTGACCGTTTTTGCACCGTTTCAGAGACAAAAGCAGTAGGGCCTACATTTTATTGATAGTGACGTACATTACTGAATTGCTGATGACCAAGTATCTTTCTCTTCTTTGAACACTATCAATCGACTCTTTTAACGAAGGATAAGATGTTTATTGAGAACACATAATTTGCAAATCACCAGTTTTTGGTCAAGAACTATAGAGCATAGCTTGGAATAAGAACCGAATCAGTCTATACGCTACCATGCGCAGGAATTAGAAATGTCCTTCATGCTCCTCGATGCGATTTAACGTCACTTGACTGTTTTTAGTGGAGGAATGTGAAGATCTAGATCCCTTACTCTAAATTAACCCTTGATCTAATTTGTTTGAATGCTTCTTGTACTTACACTATGTAATATTTCCGCCAAATTTTCTGTAAGGCTATCGACCGAGGTAGCAATTTTACTGACTTCAGTTTCCAAGTCATTCAAAATTGTCATATCTACGACAGGTATTTCACCAGTAAAGCTTTGTTTCAGCCAAGATGAAGTTGAGCTTTCCCAGCCACAGCTTGATAGTGGATCTGGAACAAAATGAACAATTAATAAAAATATTAGGTGAAGAAACTAACACTTTCTATTCTCCATCTTTCTCTCTCTCCAACATTTGATTTCTCACACACACAGATTGTTAGTCTACTCTTTCAGCGAATCATCAGCTGTTCATTGAAAAAAGCATCATTCGCCAGTTTTGCTCCAGTGGAGCAAGATGAATCCACAATAGAAATAATCTCAAATTATCAATAAATAATAATCCTATTTCTTATGTCACTTAAAAATCTATAAATGCAAAATAATTGGCATCAATGAAGGCTAAAATGTATCAATATTTTATGATGGTTACACAAGACATAATAATAGTGAATATATCATTAAAGATTTAATGAATGTACGGTATAGTGAAGATTATAAATGTTCAATTGCCATCAATATGCCATTTTTTTAATGTTCTGTTCATTTCATATTTATTATGAATGAATTCATGACAATTGAATGAATTATAAAACTAAATAAATAGAATCTTAGGAATGAGTACAAAGTCGGTCATATGGGTTTTCAGTCAAATTTAATAACCAATTACCACAAAATATTCGGGTTTTGACGGACAAGGAATTTAAGAAATAACTGAAGAATTTCTTAACAAAAGAATGATTTTAGGATGTGTTGGAATATTTCAATTGCAATTTCAATGAATTGTGTATGATTGTTGACGATGTGATATTTTGTATTTTGATGTGACCGATACAAATTGTAGGCCTACAGTGTTCGTCTGTGGCAATAAAAATATTAGGATTTTATAGTTTAAGTAAGATTGAGCAAGAGAATAATGGGTTTGAAATTATTATTACCTTTTTTGCCAACAGGGCTGGATAGTTTAATTTTATTTTCCAAGTCTTCAGCAACAAAAAGAACCATATCGCCTTCTTGAGTGACTGTGCCGTTCAACTGATTCAAATAACCAACAGCCTTATGCGATGCGTTTTGCTTTTCTATGACATTGGCTTCCAAATTGTTAATCAAGTCAAGATTTGTTGGACGTTCGTTTTGATATTCTTTATGCTTTGAATTCGTTTCTTCATCTTTGACGATATCTTCTAGTCCTTCTGTTTTGCACACTTTATTGTTATCTTCCGAACAGTCTCTCGCTTCTGATGATGAGTTATTGAATGATATTTCTGTATATGATGCAGTCATACCACGCATCTGTAAAAAATAATAAATGAAATTGAAAACTATACACGAGAATAAAGAAGTGTAATCTGTAAAAACAAGGAGCTATTGCTCGTTTGAATAAGATAAAGAATACCTTGGTGAGACTTCCAAGTTACATTGCCTCCATATTGGCCACAAAAGGCTCAACCTTTACAGTTCAATTTGAATTGTGATGACTGGAGTTCTGGTTACAATGCATTATGATCAATCTAAATAACCCTTAATGTTAAATTTTTTCACTAGTAGGATATTAGTACCCTACATCCAACGTGCATTGGAATAATGACTGTGTGCTGTGGTGCTGTGTTTGTGCATGAGAACGTTGGGAAGTTCAATACAAGGAGTGAATTCCATGACCACGATAGAAGATACGGATGTCTATTAAATGTGTCTCAAGGACGCATGATTCTCTGCCTTGGCCCTGCGAGTTTATAACAAGCTATACTATCAGATGGAGTGAACGGATTAAACTAGCCAGCGTTCCAGTCCCATCTCAAGACCTGGCTTGCTAAACACCCTTTTTATTCGGTTGAGGGATTTTTTGAAGATGACCTGGGCCCTATTTCACATCGCAGAAAAGTCTTCTTACCAACCATGATAACAAATATGCTAATCTAGCAACAGAACAGAAAATAAGGTCTGCAGCTAGGGTAGAGATTAGGTGTGTGTACATTACGAATGCAGGCGGCGGCAATCTAGGTAAAAGTTCTTCTTAGCGCGATAGGTTACGGTGGGCCACCTTAGGGTGCCTCAGGGAGTCATTGAAATTCGATACCGTGCCTTATTTTTCTAGGAAAAATAAAATTAACAATTCAAATATTTGACAGCCACAGCGTGTCAGTGCTCGACTAAGTAGCATATTAAACCGTAATGTGTTTGAATATGATAAAAACTTACAATTTCGTCATCGATATCCACGGCTGTTCTGTTATCATGTTTATCCTCGAAATACTCTTCGGTACACTCTTCTTCACTTCTATCCATCTTCAATCAACTGTTAAGTACATAAAATCAATAATAATTGTGGAGAAGACTGTAAAATAAGATTGTAAACAATATCAGAAAATTGTCAACTTCACACTTAAATTTGGAATGCTGACCAAAAAGATCACTTATTCTTTCAATATTTTGAACTGATGAGTAACTTAATAAAAAAGTTAGTCTGAAGTTCTAAATAACAGCGATGTATTAGAATACAAGTTATATTTTCATTCCACATAAACTTAACCTCATCAAAACACAAACCCAGAAGATTAACTAGACAGTAGAAATTAGAAATCGATGTATTTTCACCATCGATGTGCGATCGATACATCAATCGACATGCGATCGACACACCAAAATACCTAGTCGGCTGCGAAATTCGGCAGCGGAGATTCGACAACGGCCGAGATCGGCTTTCGAGTCCGAGGCCTCTCGATTTAGAAAAGATCCGGAGCCTTGAGTCTGTAATATATCTTTGCCCGAGGTTCGAACTTTATTTTTCGCCACACAACATAATTTCGAACAAAACAAATAAAATTAATCAGTTCTAAAGAACAGCTAGACCAGATAGCTTACTAAGAAGCGAATTTTCAGTAGCCCTAGCTGCTGCTAACCATTGAAAATATGCCTCAATAATGTAATCAAGTTAATTGATTTTATCAATTGGATATTATACTTTATTATTGCGTGATATAGGCCCAACTATCAGAATTCTATTTTCATAGTCCAGAAACGTTTAAATCGAAATTTTAGAAGTGAAATGTTGAAGAAAAATGTGAAATTTTCCTCCATCATTATCTAATAGAGAATTTTTGATCTCATGTGTTGGTACTTCTTTGACTTCTTTCTTTATTCCGATGTAGAAGGAAACACCTCACAAAGTGTGTCGGTCTTTTTATTTCCCAGGAACATTCTGTATGTTTGCATTGTAAGAATATGTTAATATTATGATATTTAAAAATGTAAGCTATTTTCTAATCAAACTTATAAGTTCTATTTCAACTATGAATAAATGTATTATACTGTATGTCTCATAAAGCCTCTATTTGTAAATGCTTGAGTACGGTAAGTATTATATGGGAGGGGGGGGGGTTTGTTGAAAAGTAAAGCTTGCCCCAGGGGCACAATCAGTGATGATGCTGATTATTTGAAGTTATAGTTGATAGGGTACTTCTTGTAAAGTTCTAATTCAGTACACTGAAGTAGATAGGTTTAGTAGATTTTTAGTTCTGCTGATGAATCAGTTAGTAGTCAGTGCCATTTTGCTTTTATATAATTTACTGTATATAGATGTATTATGTGTATTACCGGTATTGAAAATCATATGTTATTTATCAGTGGTGGCTCGTGCCCACGAAACAGGTGAAGTACTGTACAGTCAAAGATATCTGTTTCGAGGGCACAAACCGCCAGTGCATAGAAATGAACAATTTCTACAATTCCACAGATTTTCAATTAGTAGGCTACACCTATCCTATTACTATTCAATTTATAATATTAAATAATGTCTCTGTTGTTCATCACAAACCAACAAACATATAGGTAACAACCACAAATCTTATCCACAAAAATTACCATGCATGGACAATAATAAAGCCAAAGTTGAGTGCCTGTAGGATAATAATTTCAGCACAATATTACTGTTGTATAAATAATAAGCATTCAAATTATTACATTGGTTCAAGTTTAGGTAAAATAAATAAACATGGACACTATAAAGCTTCGTCGAAGGTATCTATAGAAGCAACTGAGAAGCACTTCCAATATAATTTTAATCAACCTCAATTTACCGAAGCTCTATCTACATGAGACTTAAAAGCAAGTACATTTATACTTTTATTTATTAAACTGTCATTGATTGGAAAATTACATTTGAATTCCTAGATATCAATTATTAGACTGTTTATGTTATCAAATAAGTAATGAAGTTCTGATCAACAAACAAGTGAGTGGACGAATTTCATTGAGTAAAAATGTCAAATAACATATGCAATGTAGTTGCTGCAATAATTTTATGGACACAAGCTTAATTTTCATCTATGTTTCAGGGTTGCAGTGTTGTTGCAGCTACATCCATGTTGAAAATCAAACCATAGAGTATCACGGAATACTACTAATTAAATCATTGAATGAGATGTTGCATTGTCTTACTCCAATAGAAAGCACTTGAGCAATTGCAAAATTTTAGACCAATTAAACAATAATAAGGCGTCCAAAATTTAGGCCAATTCATTTAGGTTTAACCAAACTAAACGGACGCTACCCACTCACACTCACACACAATGTAAATGTACAGCGCAGCCCAGCTTCTATTTCTATTGCAAACAATGATAGTATAACGATAGCCTACCACACATTTGTCCCGACTAGGGCTCTATAAAAAGGGGGTAGACGCACGGTTCGCCATTCTGTGGTCAACTTTTAGCACCAGGTTTGAATTCATTCAATTCGAAAGTCAAACAGCATATGATTAATGATAAAAATTATCTTAGAAAAAATAATACTCTCTTCACAGAGTATTGAATTTCCAGTCTGGCAATTTTTAAGTCAAAATTTAAACCTTGATTCATCTTCCTACATCTGGTAAATTTGTATTTTTTTTATTTCAGTTTTATTATAAAAATGGTTATATTTTTTGCAATTTGATGTGAAGCAATATAAACCATTTTATATGACAAATCAACCCCCAAGATTTCAAAACAATAACTTGATTCATTTGCTCAACTTGATAAACATCTGTTGATCGTCTCTATCATCAAAAATATTTATATGAATTCAAACCTGGCGCTAAAAGTTGACCACAGAATGGCGGACCGTGTCGACCTTTTGGTTTGTCGCCGTTACGGTAGCCACCCGTGCGTCTGCCCCCTTTTTAGAGAGCCCTAGTCCCGACAATAGTTATTTGTGTATCAGTGCTCAAAGTGTGATATTGCTGCATTGAGAGAAACACTTACGCACAAGCCGCAGGCGAGTGCGGAATAGTTTCTCAAGTGCAGCAAGAAACTTTGTGCCCTTATTACACATTAAATTTTTCCTACAGCTATAATATTGAATGTGAAAAGTTGAAATTGAAATTAAAATTGTCATATCTCAGTTATTTCTCATTGAATCCTGACAAATCACTCACCATTCTATTCAGAATTTGAAGCTCTAAATTTTTGTAATGATACAAAAGTTTATAAAACCTTACTCTTAAAAGTAAATTCAAAATTGATATTTCAGTCTGCTGCCATTTTGAAAATTTTTATTTTTAATATTTATTTTTTTTCAAATTTTTAGTTTTTAGTTTCTAATTTTTAATTTTTTTTTTATACCAAAAAATCTCAAAAGGTCATTTATCACTTTTATTTCTATGTAAAATAATACTGGAAGTGGTTCCAAGTTGAAAATAATTGGCAAAAAAAAATGTTCTACTCACGATTCAAACCCCCCCCTGATTGGTAAGCAGTGAAATACTAGTCCACGTTGCTATCCACTGCGCCGTTGGGGTTCGTTAGAGGTTATGTTAGGATAACTTTTGCCAGTGATACCAATATGATTTCAAGAGCATAATAGACTTTACTAGCCTGAAATGTTCCACAAAACTGATGTTAAGTTGCAAGTCTGGAGTGCAGAAAAAAAATTTCCCGCACTAGAGTGGAAAAGTAGATTTTGGGTATTGTAATCAATGCAGGAACAGCAACTTTCTAACGTAGCTGTAGGAAAAAATAATAGCAGACACATACACATTGCCAATGCTATGCATGTCTATGTTTTGTTGTTTGTAAGGTGTGTTTTCCGAAATCACGCACGTAGCGTACCTTAAATGAAGCTACTGTACTTTAATACGGGAAGTTCTGGAGCGTGCCACTATATAGCAGCACTACCACAAACCACTATTGCGGCAAATGAGAACTCGTAGGTTTCATTGTATGCTGGGCGCCGGCGTAGTTTCTCACCGTGATTGTGGTTTCTGGTAGTGCGGCTATCTAGTGGCACGCTCCAGAAATTGCCAATTCCCATGCGAAAGTATCATAGCTCATTTTATTTAGCTGCTGCGCGCGTAGTTTCGGAAACCACACCATTATTGGATATGTTTTGGCGTGGCTGAGGTAGCCACGCAAACTTATATGCACTCACGCACAAGTGCTTTTGGTAGTTCAGACCAACAGCTTATCGTCTCCTCCCAAAGATGGGGTGGCCTTATCTATGTGATAGTTCTCAGTTCTGTGATCTAAGAATTTTGCCTCCCTTAGACTCGATATTGCACCATATCAAGCTCATTAAGTACCATGCTAATAGGCCTAGTGACTGCCTTGTATAACCCATTCAGGGCTGATATATTGCCGTTCAGGAACTAAACAGCCAAACATTTCACTTTTAGATTTTTCTCAAGGTCATTACAAGATTGTAATAACCCTTGAATTTTGCTACCTTTTGGAACGATCCAGTATTTTAACTAATGTTGCACGGTAAAACATTCTGATCAAGTTATCAATTCACTGTATTCAGTTTTCGATTTTCAGAACCAAACATAAAATAAAATTAATTAATAAATAATTTTATTTCCTTAAAAACAACCAAAAATGAACAGAAAGCAAGCACATGTAATGAGTACAATTTAAATTTAAATCCAGTTACTGTTTAAAGAATTAAAGAATAACGTTTTATTATTATTTTTTTGGAAATTAGCCTACTCAACTATGGGAAACCCATGTGCTAGTGTAGGTGTTAATTTTGGGTGGGGGTACAAATACTTTGGGTAAGTGAGCTCACATACTGTTAGAAATAATATTTTCTATGTGATGTCTTCCAGTTGTTAAAATATAATATCTAGAATAACTTTGAAGATACAGTAGCCTTATCAAGAAACAAAGGTAGGAGTTTTGTTTCGCCATGTCGATATCAGCTTCTAACCTAAAATCACCAATCATTAATAATTTTATCACTGAAATTAGGTTACTTACATTTCGATTATGTTCAACAACGTAGCCTACAACAGTAAATGTGAATAATCACTGTATGCTTATCACAAAACGTACAGTACCTATAATTCTTGATGAATGGAACGAAAAATATTAAAAAGTGGATTGAAAAAACTATGCCGCGCAACCCTTCACTTCAAGAGTTCGGTGTTTAGTTCGTCACTTTAGCAAGTTTTGTGAGGCAATCGACATGAAAGAAAATCATCGATATGGCGAATTACCGACAATTTGCAAATCTAACGATAATCTAAAAGAACTATATCGACGTTAACAATATATTGCTCTCGTGTAATTAACTATCGAGATAATTAATATAAGGAACGAAATGTAATTTATCCATAATCCATTCATACAGCATCAGCAGAACTATAAAATCGACTGGACCAAAAACGTTGGAATGTTGTTCGGTTGGTAACTTACGTGGCAAAAGTTGTTAGACGCGCACTAACCATATTAACAAATTTAAAAGTTTCCCACGGATACGCGCAAAAACCTACGTTTTTAGGGTTTTTTTGTAGATTTTTGCGAACTTTTTGGATGATTTGCATAGAGTTATCGGCACTTTTTGGAAGCTGATTCTACAATACAAAATGAAGATAAAATATTTCCTGTACGAGGGTGCTCGAAAAGCATAAGTTAGTTGTTACCGATAAATGATTAAGATTCCACATTTTTCTTCAATTTTTATGAGATTAAACTTTGCTGAAAATATCAATTCTCATGTAAAATAGTAAGCTGAGAGATCGATTAAAAGTATTTGGAAGTTTCTAACATCAATGATTTGAAATTATGGAAAAATATTGCTAAAAACGTTATTTTCTACTTCAAAGGAATATACGGTATGATACACATACAGTAGAACTTTACTACGATAATTCGTGGTTCAAGGGACCGAATTTATTACCTACGAATTAGATAAGATTACGAATTATCGAAGCTGTGAATTATTAAAAAGATTATTTCAAGGGACTCAACTTTCTCTACGAATTATAGAGAATTGCGACGAATAATAAAGGTACGAATAATCGAAGTTGTAGGCCTATATTGCAAATAGGATAGAGCTATAGCTCCAAAAATTTAGGTGGTTGGCTAATGACTGATATTATCTCTCAGCTCTGTTAGGACAGTCGGCGAGCTGTCTGCGAGAGTACAATAAAACGAGAGCGATCCCAGCTACACTATAGTTTGCCCTCAAAGACAGCTTCAGGGTGTCCTGAGAGAGCTGACCATTAATAACAGCCATACGCAAACCGCCTCAATTAGGCCTACTTGTACGAGCTTCGTTTCGGACTTATTATTCACCAAAATTTTGAATGAATAAAAGAAAAAAGAGATATTACCGCCTCCTTTGTTAGATTGGCTGTCGTTAGTAAAGATAGTCAGTCGTTTCCCGTCTCTGGAGGAATAGTGATTGTCGCATTAAACTCTAACTGATTAACTGGATGTTATTCAGAGGTGTTCTGCGCCGTCACTTGTTTACGGAAGCTAGCTTATGGTTGAGAGGATCAACTTGCTAACCACACGTTGCCTCTATTCTAGTTGGATTATTCACCTCTGCTGTATAGTGAAGTGAATATGAAACTGGCAACCAAAAGGTGGTAGGCCTAGGCCTTTCATGGGCTGTTGAGCCATTGACAAACAGAAAAAAAATTCGCCAACCGCCTTACTTGATTGTTGACCGGTATTTTAAAAAACTGAGAATTATTGTAGATACTGTAATTGAATTCCGAAGAAAAAATACCAAGTCACTTTCTTGTCTGAAGCTTACCTCATAGCCTCATAGCATAAATTACAAATTTGATTTTTTAGCTATAGTCTAATATTTATTGAAACAGTGCATAAATTACTCTAATTGCTATAGTCAGTCGGGGATTTTACTTGTCATCAATATGTGCTACTATAGATGATCACTTACCGTACTTGGACGATCATGTGATAGAAATGCAATTGTTGGAACAGATGACATTTATGATAATTTTGCCTTTCTCCTAGCCATACCTGCTCTCACTAATCGACAACCTTCCTTATTCATCCTTTTCCTGTGGAGTTATCCTAAAGATTACTCCCGGTGCAATCTTATTTTTCCACCACGGTTAAATCACATTTCAAATTTCGTGGAAATCGTCTGTGCCGCTTCCCAGATCCGTGTGCGGTTATATACATAAAGAATTTTCTCGCTTAGGATAGATAAGTAGGAATCGTAACAAAAATTAACAATTATGCTGATTATTATTTGAAGTTCTATTGTTGATAAGTTACTTCTTCTCAAGTTCTGATTAGGTACCGGTACTGTACCGTATTCAACTGATGAGATACCGGTACATATATGTATGTAAATTTCCCGTTTCCAACCCCTCGTTTGCTTCTAGTGAATAGAACACTTGATTAGTATGCAAACATTAAGTTCAAAAATTGTTCCATTCTAACATCGATCATCAATGCTGCTTGAAAAATACACATACAATATTCAGTTCACATTCACGAGCTTTATGATCGCTTTTCATCACAAAGTAATCTAATCCTAGTTTATATCAAGTTTCAACAAGTTTATATCTCAAGTCTTGAAATCTTATATCTACAACCGCAAGTTATACTAAACTACCAGCGCTAAATTTTTGAATAATAATTGTTCTCTAACATCGTTCAATTTGTGTCAGATTTAGGCGCTAAGAAGAGTTTTGCAAAGTTAACTGAGTACCAGGTCCCGTTGCATTGGATGCTGACTGGACAATTTTGGACATTATTTCATTTCAAGGAATTCATCTAGGTTGCATAGAAAATTTTCAACTTGATTTTTAGACCTTTAATATTCATATATACTACCTATAATATTTAATAGACCTATAATATTTCTAGACCTGTCATATTCAATACTTGTAATGATGTAGGAGTACTTGCATGAATTTCATTGAGACAACAGTGTTTTTATTTAGATAATTTTGATAATTATTTGACAATGCAAGGCACATGCCTTGCACTGTCGATACGGGCCTTATTTATTTAACTTGAACGTATTTATTATAGATCAGTTATTGTTTCTGTTAAATCTGCAAAAGGGCGAAAATAAAACCTGGTTATATCAGAAAGATCTCAAGATCTTGAAGTTTAATCTCAGAAATATTTCAAATTTCCAAACATTTCTAGACCTAATCTGAACCTGTCTACCAAATTTCAATATTTTCTGCCAATAAGATCTTGAAAAAGGTAAGAAAACGCCCAAAAACATAGAAAAAAAGAGATATTAGATGTATTCATGGAAAGTTTTAAAAAGCCGCTCCTAATTTAAATGAAAATTGGTTCAGTGGATTGTTAGTTGGTTCTGCTGATGAGTGGATGTAAGTGAGTGCCATAATTTATATAGATTTAATACTCGTCAAGCATTTATGTTTTTGAGATGTGAGATAATTTAACATCCGGTCTCACTTTATGAGAAAATTTATCATAGTGTCGAGTGATTCAGCTCAATAGGCCTACTCGTATTTTCCCCATTAGATTAGATAATGGGACATGGAATTTGCAGGCGAGCGAAGCGTGCCTGTTTTTCTATTTGACACTATATAGTGACACTGCCTAGGAGGCGGAGCCCCCTGCCTAGACAGATAAGGCGAGCGAAGCGAGCTTCATGGTTAGTCATAATTATAATTAGATAGGGGTTGATTGGAAAAAAATGATACTTTTGTTCTACTTGACATGAAGGTGTATTATCTTTTGTCAGGCTTTTTGAGCTGTTTACAATGATGCAGGGCACTATAAATTTTATTTAAAAACTGAACCCTTCAGTAGGCCTACTAAATTAACACAGTTGTGTTATCTTCTGGGGAAAACTGGAGCTTTATGTTCTAAGACCTTCTGATGGCTACTGAAAATGTACCATAAGACCTGATGCTATAATATCTACTTAATGAGATCTTTAAAATATAGTGCTGATACCCTCTGATACCCACCTAAACAATAGAAAAACTTGATTTACTTGATTGTTTGAGAAACGATGGAGGAACTATAAAATCATTCTTCATTTGCCATAAATAACATATACAGAAGTTAAGTTACATGATTTGCATTCTAATTACAAATTTGAATAGAATCAATACCGATAGTGGATTAGCATAACAATTTTACATAGAGTGGCTCAAATAATATAATAATAATATTCGTGTAACCTGGCTGGCTCAGGTCTGGTGTCAGAGTTTTCAGGTCGCTCCTGATCAATTTCAGGGCCTGTGACATGACTTAACTACTGGTTTCAGGCAGACGGGACCGACGGCTTAACGTGTCCATCCGAAACACGGATCAAATAAGTTAGTAGAGGATGCAAAGAATTAGTTTGGACTCTTATATAGAATAGTGCTAGCAAAAATAAGCCTACAAAAATAATTCAATTATGAAGGAGATGTACGTAAATGAAATACGGTAAAGTAGAACGCCAATTAACCGAATTGCCAATTATCCAAATTGGTCCTGCAGCGTAGTACATTAAAAACCAGCGTTTACATCGTGATTGTAGCTTTTCTTACTTTTTTCACATTGTGTACTTACTGCACTGTAGTTTTAGTAAAGTATTTGTTTCGCTTTCCACATTAATTTAACATCACTCCTTACTGTATTTTTTAAATTTAATAAAGATTATTATTGTTTTCCTTCAATACAATCAAGTTACATGTCCAATTATCCGAATTGATTTGGATAATCGGCGTTCTACTTTAGATCAAAATAAACCTAATATCATTTCAATATTGAATTACTGTGTATAAGCATTCATAGGTAGCATACTGTAATTAGTTGCTATAATCCAAGTGCTAAAAAGTGAAAGTTTTTATTTCAACTATTCTGGAATCACAAAAATTTGTGATTTCTATAAAGTTACTTTTGAAATTATTACCTTACTTAAATTGAGGCATCTGAAAGCGGTTTAATTAGATTAATTTATTACATTATACTTATCTAATGGACAAACGTAATCGTAATCATAATCTCTGCTCCAGAGATTAATTCCACTGAGAAAGTTTCGTTTTACAAGTGGACCTGCTTTGATTCCAGTTCCCAAGATTCCGTTCCACCCTGCTCCCTGCTAGACACTCTAGGCCTACTAGACAAGACGTCTTTTTTTAACAACGTTTTGTGAATTATAAATGGTGTCATTTCATAAAATAACAATAGGTACCAAAAAGAAAAACATATTTAGCCAACTGTGCCTAGAATGAGTACCGGCACCATACAATGAGACAACAATGAGACAAGGCTGTTCGGTCTTCGGTGTTTGACATTTCAATGGGGGCAGAATATATAGGTAGTGTTTTCAGTTTAACTTCCATTGTGGAAGCATATCGATAGAATCAAAAAACCGATAGAGGAAGTCAATAAAAATCGATATATTCTGAAGTTGGTACAGATTGTCGTTTGCGTGCAACGACATTCTGTACTAATTTATTTTCCTACCCTTCCCGACAATTCGTACCAACGACAAAGTGTACCACATTCCTGAGGTATCACAACATGTCGGGTGCACGCAACGACATTCTGTACCAATTTAAATTCCTACTCTATCCGACAAAATGTACCAACGACAGATTGTACCACATTCCTAAACTACCACAATCTGTCGTTTGCGTGCAACGACATTCTGTTCCATTTTCTATATTTCTGCACGTTCCGACAATGTGTGCTAACGACATTCCGTACCAAATGGTACAATCTGTCGGCTGCGTTAAACGACAATGTGTACCATTTTTTGACTAAAAGTATCACAGGCTGTCGTTGGTACAAAATGTCGGAGGTACAGAATGTCGCCGTCCCGCTCTCCCGTGTGTTGTTGGTGTTGAATACTGCAGCACGCAAAATCGGCAGCGGAGATTCGGCTGCGATGAGTCTTGTTTATTCCTAAATAGTCGACTTTTTGACAAGGATCGATAGCTTTTTCTTCTCCAATCTGGTAGATCCTATTCCAAAAATCATAATGTCACAACGGACGAAAAGGTGAAACGACTTTTCATCATTACATAGTCAGTTTTCCAACGTTGGCTGAATATTTCGCTTTTATCATAGGCTATTGATAAGGATCATATTGATATTCATCATAAACTTCAACTGAACTTCTAAAACACTTCAATTTAAATTCCGGCCTTCTTTAGAGGTTAGTAGTCTTAAAAAATGTGATGGTTTCTAATATTTATTTAACTTTTGGAATAGAATAGAATTTATTGTCCAAAACATTCAAATGCATTTAGACATACTCAGAAAGAAAGTAACAAGCTATAAAATCAAAATTTAAATACCTCAGTGACAATGAGAGGTATTTAGGAGGTACCCTTTGAGAGGTACGGTATATAATACCCCTATGAGATCATATCATAGTAAAAATACTCATTCAAGGAATACAAAGGAAAGCTTATCAAACAATTAGTTAATATAAGTTTGAAATTTTTCAAACCGTCAATACTTTTGAAGGAAGCTGGTAACTTATTGAACATTTTCATGCCAAGGATTTTATGGCTTTTGGACATTTTGCTTGATCTGCAGAATGGAAAATCAAGCCTGTGCAGACTTCTGGTATTCGTATTGTATCCATGTACATCAGATCTTACATTGTAATAAGACAAATTATTTTCAGTTTCAATTAATACATTTAATACAAAAAGGCTTTATACAGTGAGGACCTTTTCTTTATAAAAAGTGGCTTGCAGTGATCTTTGTAGCCAGCTCCTGCCAATATTCTAATTGCTTTTTGTATCAGTAATATGTCATGAACACCACTGGAATACCCCAGAGACAGATACCATACAATAGTATGCTCTGGAAAAACTGTTATAAGGTAATTTAAAATAATTATTTGGTACATTTGCATCTAATGCTCTTAAAAGGTACACTACTTTTGAGAGTTTGTTACAGATGTTGTTTGTATGACTTCTCCAGGTAAGCTTTTTTCTAATGTAAGTCCAAGTTTAAATGTAACTCCAACGTTTATTATTCTATAATTAAATTAGATTTTATGAAATTGGGGTCTCCATCACTTCCCAGTAAAGTTTTACAAATGATTGGAGATGCCATGCTTAAATGGTACAGCAAAATGACCTGCTTGAAGGAAACCTTGTTTTTTCAATTTAGGTTTTTGAGGATTATTATCTTATGAAAGATTGTACTGGAAAATCATGGAAGAAATGGAAATTGGAGCTGTATACAGTTTGTACCAGGAAACATCAATAATAAATTGGCTGTTTTTTGGAAATGTATTCTGCAGCTTTTAATAAAGCATTTCCTCTAAAAAAGCTCAAAATAAGAAGAAAATCAGAAACTATAAAATGGTATAGCCCATTTTTAAAGTATTTGTGCTCCTGTAAAAGAGATATTGAAATGTTTATGAAATTATATCCGAATGATATCAGGATAAAGCACAGACATAAGCAAATAGCTACTGATATAAAATCACAGATACATTTATTGAGAACAGACTAATCAGCGCATCAGAAAATAGACCAAAAGCAATCTGGGATTTAATTAAAAGAGAAACAAAACACAACAATAAATTAAATAGCTACTAATTAAAATCAAATGAATTCTCCACTGATTCACCAAGTGAAATAGCCAATTTATTCAATGGATTTTTCTCCAAGGACAGACCATCAGTATTTGAGAATCAAGATGTCAATTATATGGACCTGTTAAGGAAGACTGATTCAGGAAGCTGTCAGTTAAATGAAATACCAGTGAACTCTGTAGATAGAATAAAGAAAAATTGTGAGGTCACTTAACAATAAGATGTCTAGTGGTTTAGATGGTATTCCATCACAAATAATGAAGAATTTCTGCCACCACGTGGCAGATACTGCGACTTACCTTGTAAATTTGTCCATGTCATCAGGTATCTTTCCATCAGCATTTAAGACTGCCAAAGTCAGACCACTCCATAAAAAAGGATCCAAGGAGCTTATGGAAAATTTTAAGCCTGTCTCGATGCTATCATCATTTTCTAAAATCTTTGAAAGGACTATATATGATCCAGTGTATCTGTGACTATATATGACTCAAACACCTCCAGTTAACAAATGTTCTGCATGAGAATCAGTTTGGATTCAGGAGGAATAGGGCAACAGTTGATGCTGTAAATGTTCTTTTAGATGAGGTATACCTTTCATTGGATGCTGGAGAGAAGGTTGCTGGTTTCTTTGTAGACCTCAAAATGGCATTTGACCTGCTTTGTCATGATGTTCTCCTTGATAAGCTGAATTATTATGGTGTGCATGGTGGATTCTTGCAGCTGATACAATCGTACTTGAGAGGCAGGTTCCAAGTTGTAGAGCTAGAGGTACAGCACGATCATATACAGAACAACCCTCATTGCTCTAAACCCCAGGCTGTAAGAAGAGGAGTGCCACAGGGATCTATTTTGGGGCCGTTACTCTTTCTTGTGTACATCAATGACTTGCCTGCTAATGTCTCTCGTGCACAAACTATTCTCTTTGCGGATGATGCCAATTTCTTTCTAACATCCAAGGAGTCAGAGAGCTTAATAAACAGCGCAGATTATGTTTTAAAGGATGTAGAAGTATGGTGCAGGGCCAATGAACTTCAGATCAATGTTTCTAAGACATGTTTTATAAACTTCGCAATTAGAGAGCAACAAGATCACCCACTCCTTAAATTTAGAATGTGTGGTGCAGATATTGACCGGATGGAGAACACTAAGTTTCTTGGAGTGTTCATTGACCAATGTCTGACCTGGAAACCTCATGTGGAAACTCTAATAAAGAAGTTGAACTCCGCAATCTACCCTCTGCAAAAATTGATCAGGATGTCAGATGTGAAGGTGGTGACTATGGCTTATCATGGTTACTTTGAGCCCCTTTTATTCTATGGAATTGTAGCATGGGGAGCTTCAACGCATAGTGGTTGTGTCTTCCATACCCAGAAAAGAGCCATCAGAGTAATGTTCAAGAAACCGCCACGCTTCCCATGCAGAGAGCTATTTAGGACAGCAGGTATCCTCACGGTTCCCAGCCTCTACATTTACCTATTGGCAACTATGGCGTTGAAATGGAGAAGTATCTGGACAACTAGTGCAGATATCCACTCTCATAACACCAGAGGCAGGCAGATGGTGAGACTGGATACCCATAGAACATCATTTTTTGAGGCAAATCCACAGCATATGGCCAAAAAAGTGTTCAATGGATTACCAAGAGAAATTTGAGAACTCAATATGGTTGCAGAATTTAAAAATCAATTGAAGTTGTGGTTGAATATGAAGTGCTTTTATGATATTAGAGAACTTTTGCATGAATAGTTTGAAATGTACTTATGTGATATTATATAAATTGAAAACTTTGATTTTTTACTTTGAATTTTTGACTGTAATAATGACAAATTTCCTTATGCCTTTTATATATATATATATATATATATATATATATATATATATATATATATATATATATATATTGTTATGGGTTTCCACTAGAATAAAAGACTTGAGGCAATTTATACTGATTAACTTTATTAATTACACTGCTATAACACACTGACAAGATCAACTATAACAGAACAGAAGATAGCACAAGAGTTTATAACGTTTCACAATACAAATTACACTAAGAAATGATGAACAGTCTTTATCACGTTACACTGAATAGAAGAAATAAGAACTGACAGAATGAATATAACTATAGAGTGTCTATATACAACGTCTGGTTCGTCTATCACACAATACGGCTGACACAATCTTTGAACACTTGATTAGAACTGACCCTCTGCAAACATTCCTGTCTCTTTATAAAAGGGTATGAAATTGCTAGAGAGTGCTAGAAATGAATAGAGAGTTCTAGTAAATGCTGGCAGGCTCGTAATTACTTCCGGAGACTTCCAGACAGTTGTTTGTTTACAAAACAATGCAACCACTTGTTGACACAAAGCCTCCCATCCCCGTCTGCCCATCACTTGGCGCCACAGTTCCAAGGTCATCAGAGACTGTCGGATTCCATAACACTGCCCCCTCCTTAAAACTGTTCTGTCCCAGAACAGTCCAGATCCATCCTGGAAGTGCAAACAGTAGAAGCCGGCACCAATGGATTGACTTGTGTAACCGCCCATGGGTTGAAGACACAACAGGTGACGCTTATTCCAGTGCCCCTGAAGATTCTTCCAATCATTGGTCTCACAATCTTCCAATCCAATCCATCATAGCCACAGCCCAGTCTTGGGATTCCAAGCTGCTTCACTCCCAGGAATTGAAGGTGAGTTCGTAGATGCATCAGACTTTGCCACAAAGCCTGATATGTTGACTCCTGCTGGGGTTGGTCTTTTGTCACCAAATAGAACAGATGTTGGTTCTGATCCTGAAGATGAAGTGCTTTCCCCACAGCCGGATTCTGGAGATTCAATTCATCCAATCTTCCAAACTTTGTCCTGAATACTGTAGCAATTCCTCTTGAAGCTCTCACATTCCTAGTGATGCAATGTGCCAAGGCATAGCTCTTTGGTAGGGTGAATAAGTCCTGGTGACTGATGGCGACATTTCCTTCTTCTAGTGACATCCCTAGGTTGGCCATGAATCTTTCAAAATCAGAGATGGCAGGATGAAGAGCCTTCACCTCTTGAACTCCCCTTGCAGCATTGTCTCCATGATAAGGCGCCAGTCGGTTGAAATGAACAATGCGTGGAGTACCTCTTGGTTTCTTGATCCTGTAGACCACATCATTGATCCTTGTGACCACCTCATAAGGTCCATCCCAGGAGGTTTGCAACTTGGGAGAGTATCCACAACGTCGTTGAGGATTGTACAACCATACCATGTCACCAGCCTGGTATCCTCCATGGTTGGCCTTAATGTCATAGCGCTGCTTCATCATGTCACTGGTGACCTGGATGTTTGTGCGGACGGTTGCATGAATCTCATCCATCTGCTTCTGGAGCTTGCTGGTGTAGTCTTCTTGTTCCAAGTCCTCCACAGGTTTGCCTGTAGCTACAGTTATCCTGTTAGCAACTGCTTCCTTCCCTTCCTGCTTCTTGTCAGACATTGACTTCTTTGGGTATTTGTTTCGTAGATGATCCCTCTTTCCACAGCCCCAACACCTTATCCCCTTCTTTGCAGTCATGAGTTTTTCCAAAATCCTCTTTGTTATTTCCTCCACCAGCTCCTCATGGCTATCTTCCCCTGATACTGAGTGAACGCGTGCATGGCTCCTCACTGATTGTGTCACAGCTTCAAATTCCAAGGCCTGAGTTAATGCCTCACTGAGGGTCTGAGGACGAGCCAGTTTAACAGCTTGTTGGGTTTCTGGCTCACGTAGACCATCCAGGAATCTATCAACTGCCATAATCTCCTTCATTTCATCATCCCCTGATGCTGGGTAGGCAATCCTCACCAAGCGAGCTATGTCAGCTTCAAATTCCTGAAGTGACTCATTTGGCTTCTGGATTCTGTTCCTCAATTCTGAACGGTGTAGTTGATACATGTGTCGGTGGCCAAATCTCATTTCCATATGCTTCAACAGTTCACCAATGTTTCCTCTGTCAGACTTTGGAATTGTCTGGAGTACTGACAGTGCGTCTCCCCGAAGTGATAGGCACAAATTATCAGCCTTTGCTGCAGGTGTCCACCCATATATATCGGCATACACATCTAACAAGGTACGATAATCCTCCCATGGAGTCTTTCCATCAAACGTTGGTAATCCACCATAATAATTTGGCATGGTAATAGGCACATTGCAGTTACTTACTGAAGTATCCTTTTCAATTAGACAAGCATTATCATCCACCTCCAAGGTTGCTCTTGCTCCACTAGTGTTATTATTTTGCAGCTCTTTAATCTTCTTATCAAATTTATCTTCCATGATTTTAAGTTTTGTTTCAAATTTATCTTCCAAAATTTGACTATTTTCTCGTAGTTTCCCCTCAAATGTTTCTTTCAAAGATTCAAATTTACACTCCAATGATGTTTTATTTTCTTCTATTTTACTCTCCAAATTTGTCAAAGCTGACTTATTTTCTTCCATTTTACTTTCAACCAATTGAAATTTACTCTCCAATGATGTTTTATTTTCTTCCATTTTACTTTCAAGCAATTCAAATTTACTCTCCAATGTACTCACCAGAGCTCCCAAATCTGTTTCAAACACATAGGTATCTGGGTCCTGACCCTCGGCCAGCAGTGCTTCCCGGAGTCTATCTTGTAAGACAGATTTTACCCCATTTGTATCCAGTTCTTGCTCCTCCAGCTCTTGCTTCAGTTGATTTACTTTTAAACTGGTGAGCTTCGCACCTTTCCCTGCCATTTCAGTTCACGTTCCAGAAATATTACACAGTTCACAATTATGTACAGAAGACTAACGTTCACTCTTGGAGAATAAAGTTCACACGCAAAAATGTTCACACTCAAAGATCACAGTTCACTCAATTGAAAATAATAGTTCACTTTGCAAAGGTACAAGTTCATAAAATTGCCTCAATCAATAGCTACATCCAAACTTCTGACACCAATTGTTACGGGTTTCCACTATAATAAAAGACTTGAGGCAATTTATACTGATTAACTTTATTAATTACACTGCTATAACACACTGACAAGATCAACTATAACAGAACAGAAGGTAGCACAAGAGTTTATAACGTTTCACAATACAAATTACACTAAGAAATGATGAACAGTCTTTATCACGTTACACTGAATAGAAGAAATAAGAACTGACAGAATGAATATAACTATAGAGTGTCTATATACAACGTCTGGTTCGTCTATCACACAATACGGCTGACACAATCTTTGAACACTTGATTAGGACTGACCCTCTGCAAACATTCCTGTCTCTTTATAAAAGGGTATGAAATTGCTAGAGAGTGCTAGAAATGAATAGAGAGTTCTAGTAAATGCTGGCAGGCTCGTAATTACTTCCGGAGACTTCCAGACAGTTGTTTGTTTACAAAACAATGCAACCACTTGTTGACACAAAGCCTCCCATCCCCGTCTGCCCATCACTTGGCGCCACAGTTCCAAGGTCATCAGAGACTGTCGGATTCCATAACACTGCCCCCTCCTTAAAACTGTTCTGTCCCAGAACAGTCCAGATCCATCCTGGAAGTGCAAACAGTAGAAGCCGGCACCAATGGATTGACTTGTGTAACCGCCCATGGGTTGAAGACACAACAGGTGACGCTTATTCCAGTGCCCCTGAAGATTCTTCCAATCATTGGTCTCACAATCTTCCAATCCAATCCATCATAGCCACAGCCCAGTCTTGGGATTCCAAGCTGCTTCACTCCCAGGAATTGAAGGTGAGTTCGTAGATGCATCAGACTTTGCCACAAAGCCTGATATGTTGACTCCTGCTGGGGTTGGTCTTTTGTCACCAAATAGAACAGATGTTGGTTCTGATCCTGAAGATGAAGTGCTTTCCCCACAGCCGGATTCTGGAGATTCAATTCATCCAATCTTCCAAACTTTGTCCTGAATACTGTAGCAATTCCTCTTGAAGCTCTCACATTCCTAGTGATGCAATGTGCCAAGGCATAGCTCTTTGGTAGGGTGAATAAGTCCTGGTGACTGATGGCGACATTTCCTTCTTCTAGTGACATCCCTAGGTTGGCCATGAATCTTTCAAAATCAGAGATGGCAGGATGAAGAGCCTTCACCTCTTGAACTCCCCTTGCAGCATTGTCTCCATGATAAGGTGCCAGTCGGTTGAAATGAACAATGCGTGGAGTACCTCTTGGTTTCTTGATCCTGTAGACCACATCATTGATCCTTGTGACCACCTCATAAGGTCCATCCCAGGAGGTTTGCAACTTGGGAGAGTATCCACAACGTCGTTGAGGATTGTACAACCATACCATGTCACCAGCCTGGTATCCTCCATGGTTGGCCTTAATGTCATAGCGCTGCTTCATCATGTCACTGGTGACCTGGATGTTTGTGCGGACGGTTGCATGAATCTCATCCATCTGCTTCTGGAGCTTGCTGGTGTAGTCTTCTTGTTCCAAGTCCTCCACAGGTTTGCCTGTAGCTACAGTTATCCTGTTAGCAACTGCTTCCTTCCCTTCCTGCTTCTTGTCAGACATTGACTTCTTTGGGTATTTGTTTCGTAGATGATCCCTCTTTCCACAGCCCCAACACCTTATCCCCTTCTTTGCAGTCATGAGTTTTTCCAAAATCCTCTTTGTTATTTCCTCCACCAGCTCCTCATGGCTATCTTCCCCTGATACTGAGTGAACGCGTGCATGGCTCCTCACTGATTGTGTCACAGCTTCAAATTCCAAGGCCTGAGTTAATGCCTCACTGAGGGTCTGAGGACGAGCCAGTTTAACAGCTTGTTGGGTTTCTGGCTCACGTAGACCATCCAGGAATCTATCAACTGCCATAATCTCCTTCATTTCATCATCCCCTGATGCTGGGTAGGCAATCCTCACCAAGCGAGCTATGTCAGCTTCAAATTCCTGAAGTGACTCATTTGGCTTCTGGATTCTGTTCCTCAATTCTGAACGGTGTAGTTGATACATGTGTCGGTGGCCAAATCTCATTTCCATATGCTTCAACAGTTCACCAATGTTTCCTCTGTCAGACTTTGGAATTGTCTGGAGTACTGACAGTGCGTCAAGTGATAGGCACAAATTATCAGCCTTTGCTGCAGGTGTCCACCCATATATATCGGCATACACATCTAACAAGGTACGATAATCCTCCCATGGAGTCTTTCCATCAAACGTTGGTAATCCACCATGATAATTTGGCATGGTAATAGGCACATTGCAGTTACTTACTGAAGTATCCTTTTCAATTAGACAAGCATTATCATCCACCTCCAAGGTTGCTCTTGCTCCACTAGTGTTATTATTTTGCAGCTCTTTAATCTTCTTATCAAATTTATCTTCCATGATTTTAAGTTTTGTTTCAAATTTATCTTCCAAAATTTGACTATTTTCTCGTAGTTTCCCCTCAAATGTTTCTTTCAAAGATTCAAATTTACACTCCAATGATGTTTTATTTTCTTCTATTTTACTCTCCAAATTTGTCAAAGCTGACTTATTTTCTTCCATTTTACTTTCAACCAATTGAAATTTACTCTCCAATGATGTTTTATTTTCTTCCATTTTACTTTCAAGCAATTCAAATTTACTCTCCAATGTACTCACCAGAGCTCCCAAATCTGTTTCAAACACATAGGTATCTGGGTCCTGACCCTCGGCCAGCAGTGCTTCCCGGAGTCTATCTTGTAAGACAGATTTTACCCCATTTGTATCCAGTTCTCGCTCCTCCAGCTCTTGCTTCAGTTGATTTACTTTTAAACTGGTGAGCTTCGCACCTTTCCCTGCCATTTCAGTTCACGTTCCAGAAATATTACACAGTTCACAATTATGTACAGAAGACTAACGTTCACTCTTGGAGAATAAAGTTCACACGCAAAAATGTTCACACTCAAAGATCACAGTTCACTCAATTGAAAATAATAGTTCACTTTGCAAAGGTACAAGTTCATAAAATTGCCTCAATCAATAGCTACATCCAAACTTCTGACACCAATTGTTACGGGTTTCCACTATAATAAAAGACTTGAGGCAATTTATACTGATTAACTTTATTAATTACACTGCTATAACACACTGACAAGATCAACTATAACAGAACAGAAGATAGCACAAGAGTTTATAACGTTTCACAATACAAATTACACTAAGAAATGATGAACAGTCTTTATCACGTTACACTGAATAGAAGAAATAAGAACTGACAGAATGAATATAACTATAGAGTGTCTATATACAACGTCTGGTTCGTCTATCACACAATACGGCTGACACACAATCTTTGAACACTTGATTAGGACTGACCCTCTGCAAACATTCCTGTCTCTTTATAAAAGGGTATGAAATTGCTAGAGAGTGCTAGAAATGAATAGAGAGTTCTAGTAAATGCTGGCAGGCTCGTAATTACTTCCGGAGACTTCCAGACAGTTGTTTGTTTACAAAACAATGCAACCACTTGTTGACACAAAGCCTCCCATCCCCGTCTGCCCATCACTTGGCGCCACAGTTCCAAGGTCATCAGAGACTGTCGGATTCCATAACACTGCCCCCTCCTTAAAACTGTTCTGTCCCAGAACAGTCCAGATCCATCCTGGAAGTGCAAACAGTAGAAGCCGGCACCAATGGATTGACTTGTGTAACCGCCCATGGGTTGAAGACACAACAGGTGACGCTTATTCCAGTGCCCCTGAAGATTCTTCCAATCATTGGTCTCACAATCTTCCAATCCAATCCATCATAGCCACAGCCCAGTCTTGGGATTCCAAGCTGCTTCACTCCCAGGAATTGAAGGTGAGTTCGTAGATGCATCAGACTTTGCCACAAAGCCTGATATGTTGACTCCTGCTGGGGTTGGTCTTTTGTCACCAAATAGAACAGATGTTGGTTCTGATCCTGAAGATGAAGTGCTTTCCCCACAGCCGGATTCTGGAGATTCAATTCATCCAATCTTCCAAACTTTGTCCTGAATACTGTAGCAATTCCTCTTGAAGCTCTCACATTCCTAGTGATGCAATGTGCCAAGGCATAGCTCTTTGGTAGGGTGAATAAGTCCTGGTGACTGATGGCGACATTTCCTTCTTCTAGTGACATCCCTAGGTTGGCCATGAATCTTTCAAAATCAGAGATGGCAGGATGAAGAGCCTTCACCTCTTGAACTCCCCTTGCAGCATTGTCTCCATGATAAGGCGCCAGTCGGTTGAAATGAACAATGCGTTGAGTACCTCTTGGTTTCTTGATCCTGTAGACCACATCATTGATCCTTGTGACCACCTCATAAGGTCCATCCCAGGAGGTTTGCAACTTGGGAGAGTATCCACAACGTCGTTGAGGATTGTACAACCATACCATGTCACCAGCCTGGTATCCTCCATGGTTGGCCTTAATGTCATAGCGCTGCTTCATCATGTCACTGGTGACCTGGATGTTTGTGCGGACGGTTGCATGAATCTCATCCATCTGCTTCTGGAGCTTGCTGGTGTAGTCTTCTTGTTCCAAGTCCTCCACAGGTTTGCCTGTAGCTACAGTTATCCTGTTAGCAACTGCTTCCTTCCATTCCTGCTTCTTGTCAGACATTGACTTCTTTGGGTATTTGTTTCGTAGATGATCCCTCTTTCCACAGCCCCAACACCTTATCCCCTTCTTTGCAGTCATGAGTTTTTCCAAAATCCTCTTTGTTATTTCCTCCACCAGCTCCTCATGGCTATCTTCCCCTGATACTGAGTGAACGCGTGCATGGCTCCTCACTGATTGTGTCACAGCTTCAAATTCCAAGGCCTGAGTTAATGCCTCACTGAGGGTCTGAGGACGAGCCAGTTTAACAGCTTGTTGGGTTTCTGGCTCACGTAGACCATCCAGGAATCTATCAACTGCCATAATCTCCTTCATTTCATCATCCCCTGATGCTGGGTAGGCAATCCTCACCAAGCGAGCTATGTCAGCTTCAAATTCCTGAAGTGACTCATTTGGCTTCTGGATTCTGTTCCTCAATTCTGAACGGTGTAGTTGATACATGTGTCGGTGGCCAAATCTCATTTCCATATGCTTAACAGAAAATTTTTCCCGTAATTTTGAACGGAGTCCCCCCAAAT
>CM029560.1:25587027-25633252 GCA_017141385.1 Sogatella furcifera
CCTTAAACTAAACTAAAATACATATTTCATCACAATTCTGAAAAGTAAAATTTTTAGCAAAATATTTAAAAAAAGTTCAATTTTTGCTAAATTCTTCAAACTTTGATGCCTTTGGGGCACCTGAAGATGTTAATTCTCTGAACCCAAATTTTGAGGGTCTCATTCACTCCCAATTTGGCAACTACTCCCAGGTATTCCATCACAATTATCAAAAATTTTCATTTTTCACTCCACCCTAATGACCATTCCCTTTGAAATTTGGATTCAATCATTCAATATGGCGGATAAAGATAGCAAACCAAATTTTTAATGTCAAAATTGAGTAGAGCGTTCAATTCTAGTACGATCACCTATGGTCTATGTCACCAACTGTCGAATTACCTTCGTACAAAAAATATTGAGCAATTTCCAAACCTTTCACCCACTACTGGTATTAATGTTACTGTAGAAATTGTATTATTATTATTGTTATGTATAGTTAATTGGCTAATAAGTTAACCGGCTATTAACCTATATTTTTGTTCTTTCAGGTACTTGAGGGCAGCACCTTTGGGCGAAAAAATTATCATTGAGGCAAAAACGAACAAATCAGGGAAGACTTTGGCATTCCTTGATGTCGCTATCAAGAAAACTAACGGTGATTTGATCGCAACTGGAACACATACTAAATTTGTTCAAACGTGAAATTAAGCTTAAATACTAATATAGGAATGACGTAGGATAACGCAAACTACTTTCGACCTCGATAATTATGATGTAAGTTCAAATATGAATACGCACTACGAGAGCTATCCATGATATAACGATTTCCTCATTTTTTCACTGTAAAACATTAGCTCATGAGTTACTCCCATGCATCAATGGAAATCTCGATTTCGCCTCCTATTTTTTGCAGTTATCGCAGTATCGCTATTTTGTTCCATTCCATTCAGTAGGTGCTCGATTTGATTTTAGAAGATCTACTCTTTAACTTTCTCCACTATGAAAGAGTTAGAGACTTTTTTTATCAACATTGTCTCAAGATACTTCTTGTCAGGGCTCGGTTGGAAGGACTACTCCAATGTTTCAATAGTACCCAAATGCCAATACACAATTTTTTCAATGAAAAAGGGTTTAAACTTTTTTCGTACATTTGGAAAATCCTTTCTGGGAACGGAGCGTGTTTCATTGCTGTTCACTGCTCTTCTGTTTCGAACTATCTATGTTTGTTTTTCTTCGCTTCTTTACTATTTTCCATTGTAAGATCCAGTGTAGTCTTAAATTTACCCCTGAAATTTAATTAATGAAGACGACATTGAAGAAATTGAAAGCTGGAGAATAATTGGAAAATAATATTCATTGAGTACACGTGGCTGTTGTGGATTCACAATATGGTGGTAAAGGTGAAATGGTTCAGCCCAAGGAGACAATCTCTGAGATAATCTCAAATAATCTCAATCTGAGAGAGATAAGAAGCCAAGAAAAAAAATTTCAACGTTGCTAGTGAGAGTAGTGTTATACAAGAATCAGCAAGACCATGTTTTCACTGAGGAGGAGGAGGAGAAGGAATGTGCGCTAAACAAACAAAGAGAAACTGTGCAAAAAAACTGATGCAGATGGAGAGAGAAGAAGAGGAGTGCACAAAAAGAAGAGGAAACACTATGAGTGCTGTAATATGCATTATTAGGCTACTACTTGAAATCGAAAATTTATTTGATTCAAAACCTACAAGTACTCACAGTAGCCATCAGATATGTCTTTAAAGTGCCTGTTTTTGGCATTGTTTCAGAAGCAATAAAAGTAATACCAGGTTCCGTACAATTATGTTCTACTTATTGAAAAAGGAGAGAAAATGAGCGGAGTACACAAAAAGAAATACTATGAGAGTTGTTATATGCTTCACGTCCAAAATAAACGTAAGCACCATAAATAATGCTCCTTAGATGATAACCAACATAGGAGAAAGAGAGGGAAATAGATTGCAAGGAAATGGACTCACAAATTTTATTCAATTAAAAACTCAGTTCAACGGCCTTTAAGGCATGATTGAGGAAGATTGGATATGATAAAAGTTGGAAATAATTGTGACATCAACGCGATTTTCCCCGTCGTATCATCTGGAACAAAAATCACAACAATGGAAACATGTTCATTCTCATCAATAAAAGTCAGTCCACCATTAACCTCAAATCAGTGCTGTGAGTTCCAAGGTTACATCACGACAATGCATGTCAATATGGCAAACCATATGGACCTCCACCATGTTTGCAATACATGTTTGATGTACTGCAATCTCTCCCTCCACCCGACATTCCTGTTTTTGGCATCTTGTGACAACATAATTTCTGCCTGAAATTGAAAGGTTACCGCAGCGCACTTGAATTGGAGACAGACAATAAAGTTAACAACAAAGTTTCTTTCAAGGGAGGAATAGAGTTGGCGGTGGAATGTTTGAAGAGCTCTCACAAAAATCAATCGTGTTCCTACTAGAATACATTGATAAAGATGACGATTCAACATAAACGTAGGGTATAAATAAGGGTTTTCAATGATACATGGTAATAATAACTGAGGATTTTTAGTGATACTGATTGAATAATATGCTTTAAATTTGAATAATTAAGGGAAAGTTATTTCATGGACAGGTTCAGTGTGTGTAAAAGAATATTATGCTACTTTTTTGTTGAAAATGTACCTAACTTTAAAAATCAACTGGAAATAATTTTGTGGAGTGGAAAGAGCCTGGCCGAATATTACTCAGTCTTTAACTCACATATCCCCTTAGCAATTTATCACCCTTCCCAATTGAAATCTGCCAAACATTCTTCCCAATATAATTGAAAACTATCAAATATACTTCCAATCAAGGAACTTCCCATTCCCCACTAATTTTCTATAGCATATCTGCTACCCTCTAATAATTGCTTTCTGGATCTTTGAATATCATGTCACAAAGAATTAAATTCTTTAAAATGTATATTGACAATTACCTTTTGCATTCTTCAGTTCAAAAATTCTCAAATCTTCCTTCGTCTATCAATTTCATAGTTGCTCAAAGCAACCCTTAGTAATACTTAATACAATGTGTTCAGTTTAACTGATGCTATTGAACAGTATTTTTTGAAATGTTTTGTAAATAAAGTATTGTTGATGGAAATGTGACATTTGAATCCCTAATTCTTGAAATTTATGTTTAGAGTGCATTCATAACAAGAATGTTACAGTCGTTGTCGATGCCACTAATTCGAGGTCGACATCGTTTTGACATGTAACAGCTGAAATTATAAATTTATTGAATCTGTTATAGCCCGGGTCGCTCAAAGTTGCGAATGTAAACTATTTATTTCTTAACATCATTCATCAAACCATAAGATCCTCCTCCTCTTCCTCCTCATCCTCCTCCTCCTCCTCCTCTTGCTCCTCCTCCTCCTCCTCCTCCTCCTCCTCCTTTCTCTCTAGCTCTTCCCTTTCCTTCCCTTCTCTCACCGGTGCAGTGAATATTGTAAAATATCAAGTCTTTTCTCAATAAAATTAGAATACTTACAGCTGATCAACAAGTTATGAATTGAAACGTTAACTTTCTTAACGCACCTACTACTTCAACATTCTGACATGAATTAATTTTGGACGTTTATTATCCTTATTGGTGTATTTCAAATGAGAAATGAACGAATATAAGGTTGAAGAAGGTGATTTCTAGATCCGTGACGAGCTGCTGTGTATAAATATTCACTGGAATTTACTACCGAAAATGAAGTCAAAAGTTTTTTACAGAAAGGAAACTGTTCAAATTACCTTGCTGGAGTGGAGGCCTTTCGTGTTGCTCAACAACTTTGTCAACACAATACAGAAAGTTACCTCCAGAAAGGTAATTTAAACAGTTTCCTTTACTGTAAAAAACTTTTGACTGCATTGTCAGTGATAAATGCCAGTGAATAAAATTGGTTTTGGTATTCGCTTAATAAATTATATGAAAGATAAGTTAAATGACTAAAATCGAACCTGATAACAAAGGGTTAATGAAGTGAGGCAGAATTATTTCTGGTTAATTAGAAAATTTCAACAGTGTAATGGATGATTATGCTTATGCATGACAGATGACAATGATCTTATAAATATAAGTAGACTACCTATAGTCTGTCCAAGCCAAGAAGACCCTCTGGCAAGATGAGAAAATGACTCTAGCTCGGTCAATATTGGTTAAAAAAATATTGATTTGGTCTGCAATTGTAGATCAGAATGTTTCCTATGATTGAGACCAAATCAATAATTTTTGAATCAATATTGACCCAGCTGGAGTCATTTTCTCATCTTGCCAGAGGGTCTTCTTTGCTTGGACAGACTATAGGTTTAGGCTTCTATGAGATTCTATAAACAGTTCATAGTAAGGATGACTGACAAACTTTGGAAGTTGTTTCCTGAGATAAAAATAGAGAAAAAGTTCCAGTAAATAGGTCTTTAAATGCTTTGTTTTGTTACCGAGCGAGGTAATGATTGTGGAAGATTATTGCATATTTTTCTACAAATTCTTAATTTTATGGCATCCTCATGAGGATATAATATTATATATTCCTATGTATATCCATCATAATCAATACATACATAATAATCAATTACTGTATGTAAAATCAGCTGAGGTATTGAACCAAATGGAATTACATTATGTAATTCAATGATTCACAAGATATAATAATGGTGAACACATATGCTAAAAAATGAATTTTGAATATCAAATACCAAAGGGATTCAACTATAATTTGTTGACCGGTATTTGAATTAATGGAAATTGTAGACAATTCGGCCGGGTTGGCCGAGTGGACTGGGGCGTTACAATTGTTAACCTTGCTTCAGACCGTACCCGGTCGGGGGTTCGAATCCCACCATAAATCAATGGGCCGTTTAACCACCTCATAAATCACCCTAGCACTCTCCATTACCCACGCAGGTAAATACTTATGTGGGCATTATCCGCAAAAAAATTCTTGAGGAAAAAGGTTGTACCTCTGGTAGCAGCCAGTGCCCTGGTGAATCCCGCTCAAGGGACAATGACGATTCCCCGGTCAGCAGACTGCGGCGAAGACAAAAGAAGTAACAAGTAAGTAACAAGGTTCAGTAAGTTTTTTCTTCAACGCACCCAAACCATAATAATATGTAGATCAGGATTGTCTTAATGGGACTCTTACTTCAAGTTACAACACAATGTTAATGAAAGGAGGCAGAACACAGAACACAGTAACAGATAGAAAATGACCCACTGCTTGAAAAATCTGTGCATTAAATTACCATACCGTACCTTATTCATTAGGTTTGGGTGCGTTTTCGACAAAGAAATTGCTGAAATCTAAGAATTATTTATTGAAATTAAATCAACTACAATCTCCATTGATCAACCTATAGGCTACCGTATTCCTTTGAAATTATTTTTTTTCATCATCTCAACAATTTATTATTGAATTTACATAACTTACTTCTAATTGGTTTCAGTCAATTCATCAGCTGATTGCAGTTTCATACCGATGATTACCCCGACACAAAATATTATTATAGTGGGGGATAATTTTTTTATATTTATATATGCGTAATTACTATATAGGCTACCGTTACATAATTATAATATTGCATGTATCTGTTAAAAAGTTTTATGTAGGGTACCGGTACCGTAGTCTATGTAATGATTTGACTGAAAAATTAAATCCTCTGGATGTGTTATTCAGCATCCAGAGAAATTATTATTATTATTTTACATGAAAATTGAGTGTTTCAATAGATTGATACTCTGATGATTTGATGAGGCTGCAACAAAATTATTAAACATTAGTAGGCCTATCAGTTCTATTGCTCTGTATTCTGACTGCCGCTTTGTCGTCGACATTATCGTCAACTTACATTTTTGTTTACATACACATTGTCGTCATTTCTTCAACATTGGAGTCAATATTGGAAATATCAAGCTGATTTTTTGGAATTAACAATTCGGAAATCCAAACTCCACGCTTTTAGCGATAATAAATTTATTTCTATTGTCTATTTTTATTATATCTACTAATTTTAGTAGAATTTCAATTTATTTGCAACAATTTTGTTCTGTTCAACAACCTGAACTTGCCGCGTTCCCTCGCCTTTCTACGGCTTCATCATCGTCATCATCATCAGGTTTATCATATCACATAACTTCAAAACTTTAGTTAGGCATGAGTCATGAGTTTGAATGTAAGTTACATAACGTTTTTAAACATTCCAGCTCAATTATTTTAGCTTGTAACAATAGTTTGGTTGCAGATAGTTTGATTAAACTTGGTATTATGAATAATCACTTTGTAACTTATTAGTAAATTTGGGACCGGTGTGTCTAGTTTGAAGCTCATCTTTAAAATGCGGACAGTTGAAGGCAAAGTTGTAGTTTTGGGATCTCAGGGTAAGTCAATGGCCGTTGATAAGCAGGTTTACATAATAATTTTATTTTGAGTAATTTCTATCTTTCTAATTAATGTCAGTGTTTAACTTATTAGATTTTTTTAATATGACTTCGATATTTACCTGTTTCTGTCGTTTTCACCTTTTGCAGTGCATCTACTACTGAAGTTGGATCAATTTGAAATGCAAGAGTTTCAAAACATTCATAGGCAAGTTTGAGAATAGAAACTTAAAAATTATAGTTTGCTCTCTTCAATCAACTTGTTGAAATTATGAGGTTGTTGTTTGGATTTATTATCTATTTATTTTTTGAATTATAATCCAATAAGTAGGCCTAAGCCTATTGTCCATGCAACATTAGGCATATAATTTACAGTCTTTCTAAATACCGTAGGCTACTGTACCCGACAAACTTCGTAAGTGGTTTCCTGACATTGAAGCAAAGAAGTTTTAGTAACTTAGCTATAACTAGTAAGCCCCATGGGCTGAAGAACTCGCGTGCGAACCCTCAAAGTCAACTTATGGCTTTAATTATTTAAAAATATGAACCACAAATCATACTTCTTTTCTTTTTCTTTATTCTTTCTTTACAATTGCGACTTGGTTTCCAAGTATTTTAAGCAAAGGATGAATGAGTGACGATGATGAATGATGATACTTACTTACTTGCATACTTGATGATGATGCATACAAATACAATGATGATGATGATGAAGGTTTAAGATGTAGGTTATAATATGTCTTTCCACAATGTCCTCTTCCACTTAATATCCTCACTTATTCTCACTTCCCACTTATCTTCAATAATTCTCACTTCCAAAAATATTTCATCACAAACAATTTTGATAAAAGTCCTCTTTTAAGTTCCAGAAATGAACAAGATAAACCATAGGATTCCAATATTATGGATTTACTTGAACATTTTTCAGCAATTTACTAAATACGATACCTAGATTTATTGAATACTGATGAATGATTCCTTTTTGTAGGATATAGTTATTTACGGTATATTTTGATCAATCGTTTGATCATATGTTGATACATCATTATCCGCAACTCTTCTGCCGCCAATGCACCAATAAAAACGTAGGCCTACTTGTTCAAGACGACTTGACTGCAAGAATTCAGAGTAGACCTATTAACTGAACATTGTTCAATTGTGAACAATTCTAACAAATTTACAAATATGGATGTAATAACTTTCCCTTATTTTTTCTGAAAACCATACATACTATTGAAACTTCGTGTAGAGTCCATCCATCATCTAGATATGATGAAAAGTCTTAAAATAATAGAAGGGCGGATTAGAGGAAAACTAAGGAGAATTCGGTGTTTAGCCAATGATATGTTCTGTTTTCTTTCAGCTCGAAGAACACCGTGATAGTACTTGAGTTAGTTCTTTTCGGAACACTCTGTAGAGTCATATTGATCGCCTCTTGTTTTCAACTCAACAGAATTTGTAAATTATTTAATGTATCAAATTGAAAACAAACATTGTAGAGATTCGTTCAAGAATGGAATTTTTTGATAGCCTAGTTCAGTACAGTATTTCCATTCGGATAAATCGTATAAATTATTAGAGATCTCCTTAATAGCATTCTTATTTCTTCAAATCCCGTAGAAAAGCACGGCTGACTTATTTATTAGTCTTACTTATTAAAGCATGGAAATCAAATGGAACAACAAACTTCCTTCAACAAGAATACTTAACCAATAAATAACCAAGAAAAATAACCAATGGTAAGATAATTCAAATTTGCCGCCTTTTGTCAGCTGTTCAAATAAATAGACTCCATAAAAAACACTTATAAATGGAAATAAACTTACTTAGTAGTAGTTACTATAGTTTCGGCCTGTTGTGTGGCCATCTTCAGACTGAACAGTACACTCTGTTCAAGGTTATGTTGTGGAAGGTGGTTGGAGGAAAAGGGTGGGGATAGTGGTGTGGGGGTGTAGTTGTTATAAGGGTGGGAATTTTGAATTTTGGTGAATTTTGTCAAAAAGGGTGTGGGATGAGAAGTTCAATTGATCATTTAGGATATTGTTGGGAAACTGTTTTGTGTGATTGTAAATTTCAAATTGTTCCAATATGTTTAATTTTCTGCTTTTTTGTTGTATGTGGAGAATTTCAAGGTTGGTGTTTATTTCAGTATATGTGTGGTTGGATGTTATGAGATGGTCAGCAAAATTTGAATGGGATGTTGGATGATTTATTGCCCTGATGTATTCTTTGAATCTCAAATTGAAATTTCTGCCTGTCTGCCCAATATATTGTTTATTACATTCATTGCACTTTAATTTGTAAATTCCTGGTTGTTTTTTGGCTGTTGGTGCAAATGTTTTCTTAGTGAATTTGTTGTTTTGAAAGCAATTTTATAATGTAGTTTTTTGAAGGATGATGCTATTTTTTGTGATTTTTTGTTGTGGTAGGTGATTGTGATGAATTTCTTGTCATTATCTGTACTATTTTTGTTTCTATGTTGTTTGGATTTTATGTTGTGCAGATTTTCTATTAGGGTGGGTGAGTATCCATTTTGTTGGGCTATGTATTTGATGGTATTGAACTCTTGGTTGTAGTCAGTTTGTGTCATGGGAATGTTCAGTAGTCTGTGAATCATAATGGTGAAATGCTGCTAGTTTATGTTGGGTAGGGTGGTTTGAAGAGTTGTGAATTACTGTGTCTGTTGTGGTAGGTTTCCTGTATATTTTAAATGTTCTGAATGAGTTTTCTTGTTTGGATATTGTTATGTCTAGGAAATTGATTGTGTTGTTGTTTTCCAGTTCTATGGTGAAGTGTAAATTGGGATGTATTTTATTTAATTTGGAATGGAACGATTGGGTTTGTCTGGTATTGCCATGGTACAGGATCAGGATATCATCAACATATCTGAACCAGCTGATAATTTTATCTGTTTTATTAAGAATGTGTTTCTGTTCAATATTATGGACAAATATTTCAGCTAAGATGCAAGAGATAGGACTTCCCATGGGGAGACCAGTTGGTTGTGAATAATATTTGTTGTTGTAAGTGAAGTAGTTTTGGGATGTGACCAAGTTTGTGAGATGCAAAATTTCTGTGATTTGTTCTGGTGGTGTGTTGTTCTGTTTTAGCATTATTTCAAGATACTTCAAGGATTCAGGGATTGGTACATTTGTGTATAAATTTGAAATGTCTATTGAAGCTAGTGTGGTGTTTTGTGGAAAGTGGATGTTTTGTAGTTTTGTTGTGAGGTCAATGTTGTTTTTTACAGCAGTGTGGTTGTGGAAGGTAATATTGTTTCTGATAGTTGTGTCCAGTTGTTTGGCTAATTTGTGAGCAGGTGCTGAAGTGTGGTTGATGAGTGGTCTTATTGGTGTGTTCAGTTCAAAAATCCACGAACTACGAAATTATATACAATTATCATGGGTTTAAAATTCCTCTCAAATAGCCTATTCACTAGAAAATATCGCTTTGAAATTGAAAAATCACTCTTTTCAGGATTTTTTCCATTAACTTGGACTATTTTAACAATAATTGAAAAAATATATAATTATTTGTAATTGGATGTAGCCTATTCGACTTCTCAGCTAATTTTACATGAAAATTCATCATTTGAGTTAGGCCGCCTCATAATTATAAAATTGAAAATTTGAAGAAAATGTGAAATCTTTTGCCATTATTTCACGGAACCTAACAAAGGATTATAGGATCCTTGTTTTTTGGGATTTTTTCTTGTTCCAATTTCAGACAGAGTCCGTTGGTAGATTTTTCAAACATTCTGTATAACCTACCATTTAGTGTCTCAAACAATATCAGAGCTCAAAAATAACTATTTTGATGTTGGAAATTTGTTTTAGAATAACATGAATAATTTTTAATTAATCTTACACCATACAATTCAAACTATAATATCAGTGTCCTAAGTAAATATATTGATCTACCACGATATTGTTGTAAATCAATTAGAATTGGAGTAAGCCATCTGATGGAATAATTTCTTCTCAAGTAATTCTGCTTGAGCTGCTATGAAAGTAATTGGATACGCTGGGCTGAGGATGTGGCTCAGTGCCTCGAAATGTGTACGAGAAACATAAGAACCCAGAGTATTATTTTAAAAGTGAATGTATACCCAAATCTTGCTCTATTGTTTCAATTGATATAAATATATATGGTCGTGGATGAAATTATTGATGTTTATAAATATTTGTTTCAGGTGTTGGCAAGACAAGCTTAGTTGTACGTTACATAGGAAAAATGTTCAGTCACCACATTAGTCCTACAATTGGTGCTTCATTTTTTACATGCAACATCAACATAGAAGATACGAGAGTTAAACTCCAAGTAAGTTCGGTACCTTATTTTGACATGCTCCAAAGTACTGTAATACTATTCCCATTCATCAGTTACAGCTGCCAAAAATTAAGACTCAAATCTTATTATGTTGGCTGAACAGTATCCTAGACCGCTGATCATTTAATCACATTGTTTCAATTCTTTCTTAGTTATTGTGCTTATTTTTGTGAAAGTAATCAATTCCTCAATTTTGAATCATACTTTTGAGTGTAAGCAATAAATTGAATGAATCAAATTATGGTGATCATTTTCTTATTCAATCGAATAGAAATATTCGAAACATATTCTATGTTTCAAGGCTTACAAATTAATAACTTTCAGTGTCACAATAGAATGGTCGAATAAAAAAAACGAGTAGAAGAATTAATATTTTTTGTGGTTTTAAGTGGTTGCTTAACATTTTATTAAAATTCATCATTTTATTAAGTGCATTCAATCGTAATGAGTATTTCAATATATGAAATACTGAGTCACAGGTAGATAGAGAGATAGATTACGAAGCATCCACTGCCCTCCTAATCAGGGGCATCTGAACTTGTCAAGAAATTCTAATTGGTTCACAAATAGAACATAATCATCACCTACTTGAATCATCATGAGCTTTATGTTTATATATCAACAAATGAAATATTCTTCATTGGACTGTTCTCTTAATAAATACACTCATAAGGGAATTCAACTATTTTTCTAGAGTAGTCATATCTAGAGTAGGAGCATAATATGTTATGTCCGCGCCAGGTTTTCGTGTATGATTCTTGTGTCTTATATGCTGATCTTCGTTATCCACAACGAGATCTATTTGATGCTTGAAACAAAGGCGAACAACTTCTGCCGATTTCAGCTCGTGAATTAAGAATACCGTTCATAAGCTAGAGTCCTAGAGTATGAGAAAAGTCTTTTTTAGCTCTAAAATACTTTCTTTTTTATTTGTAGGTTTGGGATACAGCAGGACAAGAAAGATTTCGCTCCATGGTTCCAATGTATTATCGCAATGCGAATGCTGCATTGCTTGTCTTTGATATTACTCAGTATTTCACTTTTAACAGCATCAAGAAATGGGTCTCAGGTGATAAAAAATTCATACATCTCATTTCATACATTGATTTATTAACCTTCTTATCTCTTTCATTTTCTAGAGATGTGTTTTATGTTGTTGAGAGCACAATACGTGATTTGGGACCTGTCTCTTGAGAATATGAGTGAAGTACTCATACATTTTCAGTTGATTCTACTGCAAACAGTGGAATGAATGTAAATAATGTAAATTAATAAATAAACATACATAATGTAAATGAATGTATGTTACTGTTGATTCTCCTTTAAAAAATACCATCTCAAGAAATTTCTTTTCAAATGCATTCGATATAGAATACATCTTTCATGTACATGCTCACCATTCCCTTAATTATTTAATTTGTTTTCTGTTGTTCATTACTGTATTGCCATTTCTTATACAACCCAAGTCAAAAGCTGATTTTTGAAATTTGAGGATCAACTTTTTCGAGGTTGAGAGGTGAAGAATGCTAAGGAGACTATCTTCAAATTTCTATTGAAAACTCAATTATAATCCTTCAAGTTTTCACAATTGAACGTTTTCTTTTATAGTCTTTTCAACCAAAGAATACATTCTGGCAAGAAAATTAAATTCTGGGAAAATTACTCCAGCTAAGTTAATTTGGGATCAAAAAATATAAATTTGGTCTCTAACAATAGAGCAGAATGTTTTCTACAATTTACCAAATTCATAATTTTTGAACCAATATTGACCGAGCTGGAGTCATTTTCCCATCTTGCCAGAATGTCTTCTTTGCTTGGACAGACGGTTCCTTATTTTGTAATTTCCTCTTTTTCTGTGCCACCTTTCACTTGCTGATTGTAAATCTATGTCTTGAATTTTCTGTTTTGTAGAGCTAGAAAGAAATGTGGACGAACCAATGGTTTATTGTATAGTCGGGAATAAAACAGATCTTGGAACTCACCGGAAAGTCTCCAGAGAGGAAGCTCAACAGTATGCTAATGATATTGGAGGAAAATATTTCGAATCATCAGCACTCCATGACGAAGGTATTTTATGAAATAAAAGATCGTTTTATTTTTTGTCAATATAAATAGATCTGTATCTGTACAGCAAACCGTATCTTCTTTATTTATTGGCGTAAGGGTGCGTATATGCCGGAGAGTGGTACCATCTGTGATCCTAAAGTCTGTGAAATTTTAATTGCGAAATGAGCTTAGGGAAACCAATTTCCCCTTCCACAGTGCATAGCATCAACAGAATAATGGAGTGAAGTTAAGTTAAGCGCGCTCTTGGTAGTGTGCACGGGCAGTGGGAGAGATTGTATTGTATCTGAAGGGACGGATTCAGGGATCTGAAGATTCAAAGATCCTCACAAGTCAATCGAAGCTTATTGTGTGTCCCAAGTACGTTAGTTGAGCAAACGCAAACCTATACCTGCGTCCTTGACAAGGTCCAGGAGTTTTTTCGCTACACTAACGTCCCATTCATCACCTGGTTGCATCCAAACAGATCCCTTCTTCTTACCTCTAGTCTCTCGCAATCCAGTATGATATGCTTGTCAGTCTCTTCAAACTGATAGCAAAGCCTACACGTCTGACTTTCATTTCCAAGTCCAATTGTGTGGAGATGTTTCATAAGTGATTCATAGAAGCCTTCTCAATGTTGATAGCCTCTACATGAGAATGCAATGGAACCTCCTGTGTTCCTGAAGCTCCCATTTCAGAATGAGGAACCTGCCCTGATGGGTTTGAGGGCAAGGAAACTTTTGGAGTTGCTTTGGGGTTTGATTTTGGTTGCTTTAAATTTTGGTAACTAATTTAGTACCCACGACCCATTTAGTCGCCTCTAACGATCAAGCGTGGCCGTATTCTCATCTTCATCTGTCCCTCAACGCACAGGGGGATGAGAAAGATGAGAAAAGGACGGAGAGAGAGAGAGAGAGAGAGAGAGATTAGATTAGATTCAAGTAGAGTACAGCATTTATGATCTTAAATCCTAGATTCCGAATATTAAACAAAAAGTCAATTACACAATTGATTAAAAGATTAATAATAAGAATAAAAAATAAATATACAAGGATATGTATAGTAGACTTCCTAAATTACAGATATAGGATTCAATATTCTTACTGTTATAATATGATTGTGATGTATCTACATGAAATGGCGGAGTTTGGACTTGGTGTCCATTCTTGGAGAAGGATATGCAAGGATATCCCTCCCATTAACACTCAACCGTAACAAATGTTTTACTGATAAATAGATTTGACTGAGAATTAAATTAATGAATTTTCCACAATGAAATTGTAACAGAATGTGGAATGGATACAGTAGTTGATGAAAAATGAATGAAAATGATAGGAAAGATGAATGAAGTTTATTTAAGAACGGAATGTTGATTAAATGAGATTATTATAGTAGAATTTATTGAAGCTAACTATACCACATGATAAAAATTATCTATGGATGTTATATATGTAATTATTTTGATATCTATTCTTAAAAAGTATTATGTTGTAATAAGAATATTGATAATAATAATAATAATAAAGACTAAAATAGTTCAATAGGATTTAAACAAACTTGAAATAAAATTAATAATTCTACTATTCAAAGGTGTAAAGTGGGGTATAAGGGAAGGGGAACTGCAATGTAGCTGCTCTAATGTTGGACCATCTCCGTCATTCTCTCAAAAAGATGCTTTCTCAATTTTGAAATGAAGCCCGCTCAACTCTCAATGGATTTAATGGAATTGGGAAGTGCATTCCAAGCGCAACAAGCGCTTACAAGAAATGATTTATTATAAATTGTAGTTCGATGATTGGGTATCCTTAAAGTATTTTCTCCAGTCCTAGTGCGTGAAACATCTAGCCTCCTACCTTCGGAGACAAATTGGAAATAATCTTTGAAATAATAAGGCTTGCCATACTTCAAAGTGTCCCTAGTAAGTTTCACTATTCGGAAAAGTCTTTGTTCTGGTAATTCAAGAGTTGAACTATCAATGTGTGCTTGAATGATCCTTTCATGGCGTTCAAGAGAGTACACAAACCGTAGGCAGTAATTTTGGCAACGCTGAAGTTTATTATTTAGAGTAACTTGCATGTCATTAAGAACAGAATTGCAATACATCAAGTGTGGGAATATCAAAGCTTTAACAAGTAATAATCTGTTGTGTCTTGGAAAAATGTCTTGCAATTTTTTTATTGGGTGCATAGCTGAGAAAACTTTTTACAAGTGCTATTAGCGTGCTCTGACCAGTCTAGAGTTTTATTCATGAGAATTCCAAGATTTTTTTACTGAGCTTCAGTAGGTTATTTCATTACCATCAACAGTGATTTTGTGAATTGAGTTAAAATCAATTTTGTTAACTATGTGTGAATATCCAATAATGATAGGCTGCGTTTTGATGTGGTTAAGTTTCAAGCCATTTTTCCTAGTCCATTCAGCTATAAGAGTTTTATCTTCATTCATTTTGTCTACTGTTTCATTAATTTTTGTTATGGGACAGCTAGCATAAATCTGAAGGTCATCTGCATATGTGTGGAAGATAGAGAACTTGATAACAGAGGAGATGTCATTTGCATACAGAAAAATTTGCATATTCGAAAAATCGAATAGACTTAAAACCATACATTTTCTCTGGTCCATGGCTAGCCTAATGTCATCAGTTACACGCAATAAAGCGGTTTGAGTTGAATGAGACTTTCAAAACCCTGATTGAAATCCATGAAGTTTGTTACCTTGTTCTAGGAATGCTGAGACTTGTATGTGAACAAGTCTTTCAAGTACTTTAGAAAGTGCAGGTAGGATACTGATAGGTCTGTAGTCTTCAACTTTATTAGGATAGGCAATTTTATTTAATGGTCGAACTAGAGCTAGCTTCCAATTTTCAGGGAAGATACCACTATCAAGAGATTTATTGAAGATGGATGTGATGATTGGTAGAACTGCAAATAACATTTTCTTGATAAATTTTATTGGTATTCTATCTGCCCCAGTAGCATTACTACAAACATGTTAAATTGCTTTGTAAGTTTCTTGTTCTGAGATTGGATGAAAATTAAACTGTTCAGATAGAGGTATGTTCAAATTGGTCATCTGTTTATTCAGATTATTAATATGGTTGTTAATCGTTGTCTCGTCTCGTTGATTTGAATGTGAGGTGAAGTATTCATTGATGTGGTTGAGAGGTAAGTCAATTGTGGTTTGAGTTTTCTGTTTACCTAGGCCAAATTCTTTTATACCACGCCATAATAATGATGAGTCTTGTCTGTTGTCAGTTATAAATGAATTCAAGTACCTAATCTTTGAGTTACGTAACTGTTGTTTAACTTTATTTCTGAGACTTCTATATTCATTTAAGCTGTCCGAATTACGAGTTTTTTAAAATTTTCTATGCGCCTTGTCTCTTTGTCCCATCATCTTGAGTATAATATCATCTGTCATCCAAGGTACACGTTGTTTTCTATTAATTCATTTGGTCACTTTAGGTGCATGTTGGTCGTATAAGTCAAGAGTGAACTTTTCAAAAGTTTCAACCATTTCATCAACTGAGGGTAAGAACTCAATCAAATGCCATGGAGTATGATTTACGTCAGTCAGAAAGGCGGCTTCGTCAAAATGTTTGAAATCTCTACAAGTTAAAAATTTTTGTTCTGGTTTGGGTGGCTTGCAAGATAGTACACAATAAATCAAATCGTGTTTAGAGATAGCTGGGACCGAGATTTGCCCTGTGTTAATAACTTTGTTGGGGTCACTGACTATTAGTAAGTCTATGAATGTGTCCGAGTCATTAGTATGATGAGTTGGTTCTAATGGTAAAATAGTCATGTCAAGACATGGAATATATTTGTCAATTGATAGGAGTCAAAGTTACAATTGGACATGTTTGGACAGGTCTGTATTAAAATCACCCATAACTAGGATATGGCTATAAAAAGGCAAGAGGGTGATCAATGCATTTTCAAAATCTGTATGGTGACCTATCTTTGGGGGCCTATAGCAAATTCCAACTAGTAGTTTATTGGAACTGGATAAAGATAACTCAAGTAACATAAATTCAGGTCTAGCAGAGTATTCTTGCGCTGATGTACTTAATATTTTAGTTTTTATACTCTTAGTTTATATATGCTTAGTTGACAGAAAGTGACCTGTATCTAGGTTATAATTGTTGTTCAGGTTATCACTATGGTTAGAAAGTGAGGGCGAGCAAGCTGCATTATCATTGGCAGCATTACAGGAGAAACAAAACAACAATCCAAAAAGAGAGCAAGCACACATTACGGGGAAGATGAAGATGAAGCTGAAGATGAAAATGAAATAAAAACTAATAATGCTTAACCTAAGTGACTTGATAGTCGAAGCCTCTTGATGTAGCGAGTGCATGAAGGATGCGTAGATAGTTTGACTCTCTTCACTATTTAAAACTACACACGTCACAGTTCAATTTTCATTTTCACACCCACAGAACAAGTAGTGATCTTCGGAGGGGGGGGGGGGGAGCAAATTTTGATAAAGTTCCCAGTTGAACTGAAAGAAAAAAAAAGCGAGCAGAAAAGATGCAGAAAACTATATGAAAGCAAGAGACTAGTCCTACTTGGTACTTATAACATCTTTAAGGAATGAGTATTCAAGGATAAAAAGAAATCACGTTCCGTTAATATTGGGAGGGTGCATATTAATCATACAGTTTGAATATTGGAGGGCATTGGCATTGTTAATATCGATAGAAGATTATAATTTATATACTAATGCAAACGTCCGTAAACAGTTGATCATAACGCATTCAAATATTGAAATTATAATGGTCAATCTTCTGTCAAGTAAATTCGTGATATTGATGATTACAATTTATAGTTGAGAAGCTTAAAATCCACACTTCAATATGTGACAGTGAAAAATATGAAATTTCAGAATAATAGTGGTGAGACCCAGAGTCAGTGAAGTAATTAGGTAATGTAAATCACTGAATGTCACTGATGTCAATCATGGAAAGCTATTCTGATATTTTAGAATAATTAACAAAGAAGCATCCCTGTAATTTATAATTCTAAGGAAAATAAATTATTATGAATAGAATCTTTATAAATTATTATTGATGGAGTTGATATGCTAAAAATAATTTCAAGATTGCATTGATAGAGGTTGTTAATAATTGGATGCACCAGTAGAGGTACATTATTATTTGATATTATCAGAGTCAGGATTTTACAAGCGCATGTCAACTAACTAGATATCTCCACCCTTTCATAGTTGTTGTTTCAAGCCAGTATGCTATGAACCATAGACAAGTCAACATCGCATTGCATAAATTACAGTCCACAATTATTATTCAATTCAAATTAGTGAGTGTAGTGTTTTTATGTGAAATTAGTAATCAACACGTCAACTACAGGTTTGGGTAACCCATCCTTTATCCTTTTCTTATATTTCTTTCCCCCCAACCTTTCTCATATTAGACCATCCATATTCAGCATAAGGTAGGCAAATTCATATATTTTTATTACTACTTATTTATAAACACTCACTACTCATGTAAGAAGCTACCAGCCAGTATATAATGGTCCTCCGGGCTGGATAGTTCAAATTTTAGGCTATTTGATTAAACCAGCATCATAATATTCATTCTTAAATAATTTAATCAATACAATTTTACTATAACTCATTTTCAAGCAAGCAACAACCAAATGAAGAGATAACATAGCCTACCGCTAGTTTCATGTTCAAACAATGATCGTCTTTGATATCAGAATAAACTGATGTAGCAATCTATATATACACTATACATACTTCTCAATTCTCTTTGTATCTCTATTATGCATTTACGCTTTTATTTGCAAACTTAGGTGCATCCATGATATTGTCATCTTTATAATTTTTACTCTTGTAAAAACAGTAATTTAAATTAAATAATTAATTTATTTACATAAACTTTAATTTATATTTTCATTAACAACCAAAGTAATAATAAATTTGCAAAAATGGCCAGTTTACAGACTCTTGAAGCAAAGAAAAATCATTTATTTTCCAGAATGCAAATTCTTTACGATTTAATTCTAAACATTTCTGACGCTGAAATGCAGAAACAATTTATTGAAAAAGCAAGATTTTGTAAAGAAATCCATGATGAATTTTGTATTACATTCGATAACTACATTGAAGCAAACCTCAAAGAAGATGATGATTATCTTATTAGCTATGTAAATCTCTCTGCATTTGAAGATAATATGTATGATAAAGTAAAATCAATGTTTTTCTATTTAGAAGAAAAACGTATGCAACAACTTCAAAAGAAATCTGAACCTAGAACTCCAGTTATTGCTACTGAATCAAGAACTAAAATACCGACAATATCAATTCCAAATTTCAATGGAAATCAAGCTGATTGGCCAGTATTTTATCAATTGTTTAAATCATTAATACATGAAAACAACACACTTTCAAAATTAGAGAAAATGCATTATCTTTTTTCCAGTTTACAAGGCTCAGCTAAAACTATTTGTACTGGAGTAACTCCAGTACAAGAAAATTATGATTCATTATTCCAGAAATTAACTGATCAATATGAAGATCAGCGCTCACTAGCACTACGTATTTAGATCAAATATTATCAATGAAACCAATCATCCAAGAAACTGCAAAAGATCTGAATACATTTTTAGATAGTTTTGTTGAATCCATAATAGCACTTAAACAGTGCAAACTCCCTAACCTTGTTGATTATATATTTTTACACATTGCAATGAAGAAACTTGATAATAATACAGTAAAACTATTTGAAATGTCTTGCAGATCAAAAGAAATTCCATCTTTTGATGAACTTGTCAAATTTGTCAAGGAGCAAGCTAAAATTCTTGGGCAAACTCAGAGTAATACCGCTGTTATAAGAAAGCAGTCATTTTCAGAAAAATTGAAAAACTTGCATACTTTCTTAGTTCAGAATCGAATCAATAATGATGATGATGATTCGTCAGGATCAAATAAATGTTTGTTATGCTCACAGTTAATTCATCCACTCTATTTGTGCAATGCTTTCATTCAATTATCAATAGAAGAACGATGGAAAATAGTCAAGGAACAAAATGTGTGTTTCAATTGTTTATCCCTCAATAGTCATATAGCTAATAATTGCAAGTCGGAAATGACATGTAAAAAATGTAACCAGCATCCTCACACACTGTTACATCAGGATAATAGGTTTCAGTTGAAAACTGAAAAAACTATGCCAACTCACACACATTGCAAATTTGTGATAAAAATCCTCAGCCAAAAGTCATAGATTGTTCAAATAGAGATATAGGTACCTCTTTAACTCATCATAGCACAACTCGCAACGCATTCAGTCCTAAAAGTGCACATTGTAATATCAAAGCGCAAACAGTATTGCTCGCAATGGTGAAAGTTTTAGTTGAAGATGCATATGGTAATGTACACAGTTTAAGAGCACTTTTAGATCCTGGGAGTCAATTCATTTTATAACCAAGAATCGTTGTGCAGAATTAGGGTTTTCTGTGGAGAACACTGATTTGAAAATCAAAGGCATTGGAGTGAGCTCTTTGAATGCAAATCATGTTACCATGTTCACATTCGAATCAAAATTACCGCCAAATATTTCCTATAAAATTGATGCACTTGTTGTTGAAAACTTGACTGATAAGATACCACTTGAAAAAATTGATATTAATGAATTGTCACATATCAAGTCGCTATCACTTGCAGATGACAAATTCCATAAGCCTTCAAAAATAGACTTACTATTAGGGGCGCAACTATGGCCTTTAATTATAGGAAGAAGAAAGGTGTTTGGGCATCAATTGACACCAGTGGCTATGGAATCATCCCTTGGTTACTTACTTACGGAAAACGCACCTGTTGAATCCATCCCTATACAATACTCTAATTGTTCTTTGTATATGCACAAACGTTTAGAGGAAACAAAGAAAAAACTCTGGAAATTGGGGGAAGTCACATCAAAGTCACATACGACTCAAGAAGAACAAGGAGTGAAATTTTTCTCACTATCTATGCAATAGGAAAACCCCAAAAATTTACATATATTTTTCTTTCAAAGAAGTTATTAAGTTTATTTTGCAACATTAGAAGAGTAAAGAATTTAAGTTTTGTATATTACATGATGCAATACTTATTCCTAGTTCATTTCCAATTATTTCCATCCATGGGGCTCCAAGTAGAACCTTTTCAATTAAGTCTCTGGTGGCAGCCCTCTCCAGAGTGAAGAATTCCTGTCATGAACCCATATTCCATATGTTTTCATTTTGTTCCGAAACCATGTTTCAGGGCGGGGGGTATGGATGCGCCAGTAGAGGTACATTATTATTTTATATTATCAGAGTCAGGATTTTACAAGCACACGGCAACTAACTAGATATCCCCGCCCTTTCATAGTTGTTGTTTCAAGCCAGTACGCTATGAACCATAGACAAGTCAACATCGCATTGCATAAATTACAGTCCACAATTATTATTCAATTCAAATTAGTGAGTGTAGTGTTTTTAAGTGAAATTAGTAATCAACACGTCAACTACAGTTTGGGTAACCCATCCTTTATCCTTTTCTTATATTTCTTTCCCCCCAACCTTTCTCATACCAGACCATCCATATTCAGCATAAGGTAGGCAAATTCATATATTTTTACTACTACTTATTTATAAACACTCACTACTCATATAAAAAGCTACTGGCCAGTACAATAATTGTGAACCATTCTATTATAATCACCAATGTTGTTGACAGATTTGTTATTTTGGAAGTAGAGACAGGATGAAGATTGAAAACAGATGTAGACTATGAGGTATATTAAAAGTATTGAAATTAAATTCAGTATTCTTAGGTTATAATAATTGATGTTCATTGTTCAATGTGTGCAATAATATAATTAGATGCTTTGTTGTGATTGTCTTCACTTTCATTCAAACCACTGATAATACGGAAAGTTGAAAACAGTTGTAGTAATTGAAATTTATATCTGTTGGTTATCATATTGATATTGCATTATCATTATCATCAAGAAATAGAAGCTATATCACTGTATGAACGATTAGGAAGAGACCAGTTGAAGGATTGTTTGAATCGTGTTGAACTTTCACAATAACAGTTTATGATTGCATTTATTACATTAACTTCTTTATTCTTCATTTATTCTTCAACTTCGAGACAACACAATAAATATTCAATGTAAATAACTCAGCAACATTGTTGAGCTTAAGAAAACAAGCCAATAATGTGAGAGGCTTTTTTCAAGTTGCATGGATTACTTTCTCTAAGGTCGCATTAAATATATTTGGATTTAGCGTGGAACACAGTGGATTAAATGAATATGAAGACTGCAATTACGGCCATAGACTAGGACAGGAAAAAGCTGCATTAATTGTGTCCCCTCAGAAGGACCTGTTGGGGAGTGTTGAAAATGACAAGGTTCAGTTACTGACCTCTATTTTATGCAGGTCAGCCAGCCTCTCCGCTGTGTGGATCTTCTTGACGCCTCCATGTACAGTCGCGATCTTTATCAGTCCATCGGCTGTCCACGTCTGCATGTGTACAAACTTCTCAGCTGCGGCGTTCAGCAGTCGCAGGCGATGGACGGTCAGATCTTCACGGATGGTGATGCCAGTCCCTGCAAGTGCCCTTTTGGCGTTGAAGATCATCCGCCTCGTCCTGTAGTTGCAGAGACGGATGATGATTGGCCGGTCCTTAGGTTTGGTCTCGCCTTGCGGGGGTGACTGGTGTCTCCCAACTCGATGCGACCAATTTATGTCTTCAAGTCGGACATTCAATTTCAAGTTTTTGTTGAAAACTTTCAACACCAATTGATCAGTGTTCTTCATATTCATTCATTTCTCATTCTGTTTTTCTGGGATGCCGAATATCTGGAGTGTCTCCTTCCATACTGCTCCAGATCGTCTATTTTCAAGTTGCAATTAACTTCGAGCTCCTTTATCCTCTCCTTCAATTCGATGTTTTCTTTCCTCAGGTACTGAATCTCATCCAGGATAGATTTCAGGGCAGAACTCATCGCATCGTTGACAGCTTTTGCTACCTGCTTTCCGATGTGATTCAGAAATTCCTCCGGTATGCTTCCAGGAATAGATTCAATCAAAGGCGAGGGTTGGGGTTGACGACCTTGCTGGGCATTGTTTTGCTTAGGCGTTGCAACTTTGGATTTTCCCATAATGCTGAACGGATTGAGGTCAAGTAATAAAGGCACTGGCGATAGTCTAATGGTTTTTTTGACAGTTGAAAACTATTTTTGTTCATAAATAAAAAACGGACGGATTCATAAGAAAAAGAATTAGATAATTGAAGAGTGCTTGAAAAACTGAATACACTAATGTAAAATAAAAATGAAATCGAACTATTTAACCCTACGAAATTTATGATAGAAGACAGAGCCAAACCAACACACATTTCACTCACTCGACATAACCACAAAGAGCTCAACAGTGCCACAAAGAGAGAGAGAGAGAGAGAGAGAGAGAGAGAGAGCCGTGTTGCAAGTAAAATCTCACAGACTTTAGTAACGTGCACGGTTTTTATTGAAGAGCTTCGACATGAACAGGCTCACATTAGAAAGGCCGTCAATATTATCTACACATTGCTAGGATTGCAAATCACAGATCCAACATGAATTCACCTTGAGCTTTGTATTTGAAATAAGCCCCTTTTTCTGCTGAAAAGGTTAAATGTTGTCAGTAAAACTTGTTGGTACAGCTACATTACATGCTATTACATATTTGATGTAGTAGACACCAACGAAAGTGGCTGTTTGCGAGTGTATGTTATTTATGATTAGCTTTTCAGGACATTCCTCAAGGGCAAAAGGGTTTGAATGAAGCTGCTCTCGTTTTAATGTAATTTGGCAGACATCTCGCTGACTGTCCTGACAGCTGAGCAATGATGGCAGTCATTTGCCAACCGCCAATTTTGTTGGCGTCTACTCTACTACCTTGATTGTAGAAATCCTTTTATTTTTCCAAATAGTTTATAAATTTCTACAATTCTTTGACCACAGCGTAATAACAGCTTCGGGAGTGGCTTCGGCTCGGCCGGTGTTGGTTCGGGGACTGTGAGTTCTGATTGAGGATTTATGGCTATTGGGCCGGTATTGGCCGGGCTGGGCCGTTTTCCCGTCGTGCCGGGGAGTCTTCATGGCTTGGACGGGCTGTATAGTAGAGTGAATTTCAAACTGGCAACCAGCTGGTAGGCCTAGGCTTTTCATGGGCTGTTGAGCCAGACATACATACATACATACATACATTAGACACAATCTACATTATTTAAATATTGATGTCACGGTTGAATTAATTTTTTTAATACAAGTTTGATTTTGGAAAGAAGAGATTTTATTAGAATAGAGGAATTTATTATTGAGATATTATTAACAACAGTAGCCTACAATACTTGACTGAAAAACGAATTTTATTTCAGGAATCGAGGATGTGTTTGTCAACACTGCAATGGAACTCATCTCATTAAGTAAAGATCCACTCACCAGAAGCCTACGAATCTACGACTCAGTGGAGAGTGCTCTGCGCTCACCATCTCTCACCCATTATGACCCCAATGATAGTTCAACATCTGACATTGACCAGGCGCAAAATAGCAAGCAGTGTTGCTAGCTCGACTCTTCTTCAAGCAAGGACTTTTCCTCCGTCTGTTCCCAGCATGTCTTCATAGCTTTGAAGTAAGTCTCGAAGAATCGTGTTCAATCCAACATGTTAACGACCAAGATTACAATGTAGTTCATGCTAACCTGTTAGATCATATCTGAGATGGATACTATTCGCTCAAGAAGAGAATGGCTTCAGTCCTTATTTCTTTTAAATGAATATTTTGAATGTATTTTTGCTAGAATATCTTAGACTGCTGTTTTAGTATAATTTCAAAGTAGCCATCTTGGCAATTCCCTACTCTTCTTGAGCCAATAATACCAAGTTACCGGTATTGTAAGTAAACTCTATTGTAATTCTTTGTTGTGACTTTCTCATTCATCCTGGTATAGACTGGCCAAGCGAAGAAGACATTCTGGCAAGATGGAAAAATGACTTCAGCTCGGTCAATAGTGATTGAAAAATTATAAATGTGGTCTCAAATTGTAGGAAATATACCCATCAATAATTTCAAACCAAATATAAAATTTTATAATGACTATTGACCGAGCTGGAGTCGTTTTCCCATCTTGCAAGAATACCTTCTTTGCTTGTACAGACGATAGAACTGCCATTGTACGTTCGGTCCAGGAGGGATCAGGTAGGACCAATAATTATGATATAATGATTTGTATATTTTGTTTAAAGTATTCTAGTAGACCTACTCTCCGTTTGTCTTTCAAATATCTCTAGATCTAGGTACTTGTCATCTTTTTCACTTAATTGTCAATATCATTACATTTATAGTGTTACACATATGTCCTCTGGGCTTCTTGAAACTCACTCATGATAACAAAGTAAGCTCATACTGAAAAATGAAAAAATGTAAAAGCTTTTTAGCTTTGATACCTTCTTATGCATTCCATTCACACGCTAATTTGCCTTCAAATAGTTACTCAGTGGCAAATTGGAATTATTATATTCTTTTTTTTATAACTTGAGGAGGAAACTAACTTAGAAGCAATAACGTTGATGAAGAAGTAAAATTTTAAGTATTTTTTCCTTCCATTGAACCACCAATGATTATTATAATCCAAAATACAGTTTAATTATCTTGATAAGATAGTATAATAACCATATTGCAACTTTTATGTGTGAGATGTTTATATACTTTTCATACTTACAGTATTATTTTTACTTTATTAAATAGACTTAAAAAACATTGGAGACATTCACTCATAGATAGTGATAATTCTTATTTTGCTCTGTTTATATTATACTATATTATACTCATAATATTTGGATTGTTTATTCAGTTTCACGTGAATCTTCGTACATTTCAGATCTTAAATTATGTCTTAAATGATTAGGACTTGAAATAGTATAATATTGTTTCTCCATGAAGTAACTTGAACATACCAATAACATTAATTATACTCAGATAATGAAACTTTGTCATAGAAGAATGATTTTTATGCTGATGATGCTCAATCAAGTGTGAACTTTGTGGTTATGATAAGGTGATGCTGGGTGGAAAGTACAAACAAAACAGTTGAGTGCATTGAGTCCTATTCAGATATCTAAACTCACCATTGCTCATCATTATCGGATCTAAGAAATCCATCAACAATATCTGAATTGAGTTTTTTAGGGATTCTTGGTATCAGGCCTATAAAATACCTTGAGCCTCTAGGAACAGTATTCAAAATACTTTCATAATGTAGCTGTCACAATAATTGTTCAGGATATTGATTCTACTTGATCAAACTACAAACAAAACATCTGACTCTTGTTGAGTGCTTTTGTTTGTGATAAACATTATATTGGATCTCAGAATTTCAGAAAATCCACCATAAATTCTTCAGAAAGTTATACAAAGATCATGTTTTTTATAAGTGAATGTCAGATGAATGTTATGATACTAATACCATAGTTTGTCGTGATAGAAATACAAAAAAAACTCAAGTTGATGAAGTTTTTCACCAAAACAACATGATATTGTTGGGGGATTACTGACTATAAATTCAGAGATCCAATGATAAGCGATGATGATTTATTTTGGCTATAGTAATCTTTCAACAATATCTGAATTGATTTGTTTTGGTATTTCTATCTCAAGAAACCACGGTATTAGTATCATAACATCTGAAATTCACTTCTAAAAATCATTATCTTTTTATAACTTCATTTGTTTGTATAAGGGCACACAATAATTTTGTAAAACATCAAGAAGTAATTTTTAATGCATTTTACTCTATTCAGAATACAATTTAATCATTACAAGTTGGCACAATTCGATGACAAATTAAATTTTCTGAAGATTCTTCACAGCCAACTTTCACATATAAGTACTGTAGACTGCATTCTGATAGATGAATGAGAAAATAATCATTTTATTTTATGATGTCTTCATCATCAAAATTAATGAATGTGCCATCACTTTATTTCTCCTATGAAATTAATTCAGGCATATAAACAACAAATTATTTCTTATGCTCATCTGCTCTTTTCATCTTCCATACATTGAATATGTTTCACAAAGGTGGGTTACCTAGAATTTTGGTACAAATATGTCAAGTTTTTGTTTCACGCTTTTTAAATACTCAACAATAGACAAATTGAAATTTACAAAAATATGTTACAAAATGTAACAATTGACTTCCATTACAAAACTCTATGAACACATATGCTTTCATAGTACCATTTTTATACACAAAAGAATAAATGAAAAGAATGAGTAGGCTACATAAAAATAATATTAGTAACACTGATTATTATTTGGTATATAATTATAAAAAAACTGGAAAAAAATGAAAATATGTATAAATGGTTGAAGAACTTTTGTAGATTCATAGGAGCAGTTTTGTGTAGTTTACTATTTTTATACGTCTCTGAAAACCTAATACACAAAAGTGATGAATATTTCTAACAATAATGAAGAATGGACCCCTATGCTGTAATTGCAGAAGGGTGTTGAGAAAAAGAAGAATGAAGAATGGCACAATTCCAGTAAGTTGATCCACCATTTTTGTAAATTACACCGTATTCAAAATTTTTCTATGGAATTCTATAGTCTAAGTTCATAAGTCTACAACAAGATATTTTCAAAACAATCCCATTAACAAAATATCACGGAATTAGTGTATTCAATAATATGAAAATAATAAAAAGTACCTAACAATGTAACAACACTAGAATACTAATTTCAAAGATTCAATATCAAATTGAAACTAGAAGTTTCCTGATATAGTTGGTTCAAGCTGAGAAGACATGCCCTTAGAATGTAAAGTGTATTGAAAGGGCAATACAATTTACATTGTAACGGTGTGTCTTCTCAGCTTGTGCAAACTATACACATTCAACTACATACAAAACATTATTATGCAGCTTTTTGCACCTCACTCCCATTCAATCAAGCAAGTTTCCTGAAGGAATAGTTTACTTGAATAACAGTTTGTTGGTCAAAAAATGATCAAACTAAGAAATAAAAAAGAGTTAGTTTTAAAATACACTCAAGCATCTCCCCAAATAATGCTTCAAAGCCACTAATTTGAAAAATGTCAGGAGTTTGAGGACAATGTATGAACTTAAAATTGAATTGAATATTTAAATAGCTGGAAGAATAGAACAGACACTAATAATTTCAAATTGAGTTTGAACAAACGATGGGCACTATTGCAGCCATCATAATCACAGGACTGAATGCAGCCCTTCATCATAATATTTTCATACTTGAAGCCACCACATTGTGAGTCCATTGACTTCATAACGCAGGCTCGAATCACAGTCACCTCTTTCGTTTTTACTGAAACATACATTTCAATATTTTAATTTGTTATTAAATTACAAAGCAAATATTTTTTGAAAACTTTTATCTGAAAGTTATCAATATTTTCAAGTTGACAAAAAACGTCAAATAATTATAATAAACAATAATGAGTGTGTTATAGTCTGGTTGAGCAAGGAAGACATACTGGCAAGATGGGAAAATGACTTCAGCTCAGTTAATATTGGTTCAAAAATTATAAATTGAAATTTTGTAGAGCACGATGTTTCCTACAATTAAGGACCAAATTTATAATTTTTAAAACAATATTGACCAAGCTGGAGTCATTTTCCCATCCAGCCACATAGTCTTCTTTTCTTGATCAGACTATATTCATAAGTATCTTTACATATTTTATTCACTACATACTTAATTAGCTTATAAATAATATTCTCAATTACATTCTCCGTATGTTTCTTATTCTCATTATGTTTTCCATAAGGAACATAAAAACTCAATATTTACACTATTTACTATGTGGAATAGTTTAGACCAAGCTCACTTATCAAAAGTTTGCCGGTCAATAACCACCTTATGATTTAACATTATGCAGTCTCTATAGTACTGGGTAACAAAATTCAGAACATATTCATCTAAGATCAAATTATAATTGTAAGTTCAAAACATTGTTTTTCTAAACAACATCATTACCATGGCGGAAAGGTTGAAATATGGTTGAAAGATTTGTTTGAAAAAGTTCAATAAGTATAGATATTTTGTTTAAATGGTTTTTCCAAAAAACATAATTTCTATGGCAGTAAAATTAAATTGGATTTGTGCTCTAGGCCTGATGTGTATTATTCTAATAATAGAGCTGATACATGAAACATTGTTTCTAAATGTATGATGATGTTGTTAATTCACTGTATTAGTGAAAGAGGGAGAAATGAATTGGAAGAAACTACAATATACATTGAAAATGTAAAAAATAAATAGATTTTTGTACTGCCATTGAATCAAAGATTGACTTTGTATTTGAATTCATTGTCATGTTATTAAAATCAAAATACTGTAATTATGGAATGGTGATGGCTTGATAGTTGCCAAAAAATCTAGGTGCTGTGAAATGATTTAATCTTGATTAGATTGTCAATATCAGAACTTAAAACTGTAATTGTTCTTAACTTTTGCCCTCATCCCTTTGTGATTGGAATTCTAAAGAACCCGTTCTCTGTAAATCTAATACAAGAAAAAAAGATTGACCAGAAAAACGGATTTATTTCCTTCTTAAAGTCATTTTATTCATCTGTTCCTTCTTGAAATTTTCAATAACATCATATAAATTATGATTTTTTTTATGAATTTACTGCATTAAATTGATTATCCTTTCTCTATTTGGTGTGATTATTTTGACACAAATAGATTTGTTTGAAAAAGTTCAATAAGTATAGATATTTTGTTGTAATAGTTTCTCCAAACTACATCAATTCCATAGCAGTAAAATTAAATTGGAATTATGCTCCAGGCCTGATGTGTATTATTCTACTAATAGAGCTGATACATGAAACATTGTTTCTAAATGTATGATGATGTTAATTCACGGTATCAGTGAAAGAGGGAGAAATGAATTGAAAGAAACTACAATATTCATTGAAAATGTAAGAAATAAATAGATTTTTGTACTGCCATTGAATCAAAGATTGACTTTGTATTTGAATTCATTGTCATGTTATTAAAATCAAAATACTGTAATTATGGAATGGTGAAGGCTTGATAGTTGCCAAAAAATCTAGCTGCTGTGAAATGATTTAATCTTGATTAGATTGTCAATATCAGAACTTACAACTGTAATTGTTCTAAACTTTTGCCCTCATCCCTTTGTGATTGGAATTCTTAAGAACCCATTCTCTGTAAATCTAATACAAGAAAAAAAGATTGACCAGAAAAACGGATTTATTTCCTTCTTAAAGTCATTTTATTCATCTGTTCCTTCTTGAAATTTTCAATAACATCATATAAATTATGATTTTTTTTATGAATTTACTGCATTAAATTGATTATCCTTTCTCTATTTGGTGTGATTATTTTGACACAAATAGATTTGTTTGAAAAAGTTCAATAAGTATAGATATTTTGTTGTAATAGTTTCTCCAAACTACATCAATTCTATGGCGGTAAAATTAAATTGGATTTGTGCTCCAGGCCTGATGTGTATTATTCTAATAATAGAGCTGATACATGAAACATTGTTTCTAAATGTATGATGATGTTTTTAATACACTGTATCAGTGAAAGAGGGAGAAATGAATTGAAAGAAAGAAACTACAATATACATTGAAAATGTAAGAAATAAATAGATTTTTGTACTGCCATTGAATCAAAGATTGACTTTGTATTTGAATTCATTGTCATGTTATTAAAATCAAAATACTGTAATTATGGAATGGTGAAGGCTTGATAGTTGCCAAAAAATCTAGCTGCTGTGAAATGATTTAATCTTGATTAGATTGTCAATATCAGAACTTAAAACTGTAATTGTTCAAAACTTTTGCCCTCGTCCCTTTGTGATTGGAATTCTGAAGAACCCGTTCTCTGTAAATCTGATACAAGAAAATAAGATTGACCAGAAAAAAAGATTTGTTTCCTTCTTAGTCATTTTATTCATCTGTTCCTTCTTGAAATTTTCAATAACATCATAAAAATTATGATTCTTTTTTTTATGAATCTACTGCATTAAATTGATTAATCCTTTCTCTATTTGGTGTGATTTTTTTGACACAAATAGATTTGTTTGAAAAAATTAAAAAAGTATAGATATTTTGTTGTAATAGTTTCTCCAAACTATATCAATTCCATGGCGGTAAAATTAAATTGGATTTATGCTCCAGGCCTGATGTGTATTATTCTAATAATAGAGCTGATACATGAAACATTGTTTCTAAATGTATGATGATGTTTTTAATACACTGTATCAGTGAAAGAGAGAGAAATGAATTGAAAGAAACTACAATATACATTGAAAATGTAAGAAATAAATAGATTTTTGTACTGCCATTGAATCAAAGATTGACTTTGTATTTGAATTCAATGTCATGTTATTAAAATCAAAATACTGTAATTATGGAATGGTGAAGGCTTGATAGTTGCCAAAAAATCAAAATACTGTAATTATGGAATGGTGAAGGCTTGATAGTTGCCAAAAAATCTAGGTGCTGTGAAATGATTTAATCTTGATTAGATTGTCAATATCAGAACTTAAAACTGTAATTGTTCTAAACTTTTGCCCTCATCCCTTTGTGATTGGAATTCTAAAGAACCCGTTCTCTGTAAATCTAATACAAGAAAAAAAGATTGACCAGAAAAACAGATTTATTTCCTTCTTAAAGTCATTTTATTCATCTGTTCCTTCTTGAAATTTTCAATAACATCATATAAATTATGATTTTTTTTATGAATTTACTGCATTAAATTGATTATCCTTTCTCTATTTGGTGTGATTATTTTGACACAAATAGATTTGTTTGAAAAAGTTCAATAAGTATAGATATTTTGTTGTAATAGTTTCTCCAAACTACATCAATTCCATGGCGGTAAAATTAAATTGGATTTGTGCTCCAGGCCTGATGTGTATTATTCTAATAATAGAGCTGATACATGAAACATTGTTTCTAAATGTATGATGATGTTTTTAATACACTGTATCAGTGAAAGAGAGAGAAATGAATTGAAAGAAACTACAATATACATTGAAAATGTAAGAAATAAATAGATTTTTGTACTGCCATTGAATCAAAGATTGACTTTGTATTTGAATTCAATGTCATGTTATTAAAATCAAAATACTGTAATTATGGAATGGTGAAGGCTTGATAGTTGCCAAAAAATCTAGCTGCTGTGAAATGATTTAATCTTGATTAGATTGTCAATATCAGAACTTAAAACTGTAATTGTTCTAAACTTTTGCCCTCATCCCTTTGTGATTGGAATTCTGAAGAACCCGTTCTCTGTAAATCTGATACAAGAAAATAAGATTGACCAGAAAAACAGATTTGTTTCCTTCTTAGTCATTTTATTCATCTGTTCCTTCTTGAAATTTTCAATAACATCATAAAAATTATGATTATTTTTTTTATGAATTTACTGCATTAAATTGATTAATCCTTTCTCTATTTGGTGTGATTTTTTTGACACAAATAGATTTGTTTGAAAAAGTTCAATAAGTATAGATATTTTGTTGTAATAGTTTCTCCAAACTACATCAATTCCATGGCAGTAAAATTAAATTGGATTTGTGCTCCAGGCCTGATGTGTATTATTCTAATAATAGAGCTGATACATGAAACATTGTTTCTAAATGTATGATGATGTTTTTAATACACTGTATCAGTGAAAGAGGGAGAAATGAATTGAAAGAAAGAAACTACAATATACATTGAAAATGTAAGAAATAAATAGATTTTTGTACTGCCATTGAATCAAAGATTGACTTTGTATTTGAATTCATTGTCATGTTATTAAAATCAAAATACTGTAATTATGGAATGGTGAAGGCTTGATAGTTGCCAAAAAATCTAGGTGCTGTGAAATGATTTAATCTTGATTAGATTGTCAATATCAGAACTTAAAACTGTAATTGTTCTAAACTTTTGCCCTCATCCCTTTGTGATTGGAATTCTAAAGAACCCGTTCTCTGTAAATCTAATACAAGAAAAAAAGATTGACCAGAAAAATGGATTTATTTCCTTCTTAAAGTCATTTTATTCATTTGTTCCTTCTTGAAATTTTCAATAACATCATATAAATTATGATTTTTTTAATGAATTTACTGCATTAAATTGATTATCCTTTCTCTATTTGGTGTGATTATTTTGACACAAATAGATTTGTTTGAAAAAGTTCAATAAGTATAGATATTTTGTTGTAATAGTTTCTCCAAACTACATCAATTCTATGGCAGTAAAATTAAATTGGATTTGTGCTCCAGGCCTGATGTGTATTATTCTAATAATAGAGCTGATACATGAAACATTGTTTCTAAATGTATGATGATGTTTTTAATACACTGTATCAGTGAAAGAGGGAGAAATGAATTGAAAGAAACTACAATATACATTGAAAATGTAAGAAATAAATAGATTTTTGTACTGCCATTGAATCAAAGATTGACTTTGTATTTGTTTTCAATGTTATGTTATTAAAATCAAAATACTGTATTTATGGAATGGTGAAGGCTTGATAGTTGCCAAAAAATCTAGCTGCTGTGAAATGATTTAATCTTGATTAGATTGTCAATATCAGAACTTTAAACTTTAATTGTTAAAAACTTTTGCCCTTGTCCCTATGTGATTGGAATTCTGAAGAACCCATTCTCTGTAAATCTGATACAAGAAAATAAGATTGACCAGAAAAACAGATTTGTTTCCTTCTTAAAGTCATTTTATTCATCTGTTCCTTCTTGAAATTTTCAATAACATCATAAAAATTATGATTATTTTTTTTATGAATTTAATACATTAAATTGATTGATCCTTTCTCTATTTGGTGTGATTTTTTTGACACAAATAGATTTGTTTGAAAAAGTTCAATAAGTATAGATATTTTGTTGTAATAGTTTCTCCAAACTACATCAATTCCATAGCAGTAAAATTAAATTGGAATTATGCTCCAGGCCTGATGTGTATTATTCTACTAATAGAGCTGATACATGAAACATTGTTTCTAAATGTATGATGATGTTAATTCACGGTATCAGTGAAAGAGGGAGAAATGAATTGAAAGAAACTACAATATTCATTGAAAATGTAAGAAATAAATAGATTTTTGTACTGCCATTGAATCAAAGATTGACTTTGTATTTGAATTCATTGTCATGTTATTAAAATCAAAATACTGTAATTATGGAATGGTGAAGGCTTGATAGTTGCCAAAAAATCTAGGTGCTGTGAAATGATTTAATCTTGATTAGATTGTCAATATCAGAACTTACAACTGTAATTGTTCTAAACTTTTGCCCTCATCCCTTTGTGATTGGAATTCTAAAGAACCCGTTCTCTGTAAATCTAATACAAGAAAAAAAGATTGACCAGAAAAACGGATTTATTTCCTTCTTAAAGTCATTTTATTCATCTGTTCCTTCTTGAAATTTTCAATAACATCATATAAATTATGATTTTTTTAATGAATTTACTGCATTAAATTGATTATCCTTTCTCTATTTGGTGTGATTATTTTGACACAAATAGATTTGTTTGAAAAAGTTCAATAAGTATAGATATTTTGTTGTAATAGTTTCTCCAAACTACATCAATTCTATGGCGGTAAAATTAAATTGGATTTGTGCTCCAGGCCTGATGTGTATTATTCTAATAATAGAGCTGATACATGAAACATTGTTTCTAAATGTATGATGATGTTTTTAATACACTGTATCAGTGAAAGAGGGAGAAATGAATTGAAAGAAACTACAATATACATTGAAAATATGAGAAATAAATAGATTTTTGTACTGCCATTGAATCAAAGATTGACTTTGTATTTGAATTCATTGTCATGTTATTAAAATCAAAATACTGTAATTATGGAATGGTGAAGGCTTGATAGTTGCCAAAAAATCTAGGTGCTGTGAAATGATTTAATCTTGATTAGATTGTCAATATCAGAACTTAAAACTGTAATTGTTCTAAACTTTTGCCCTCATCCCTTTGTGATTGGAATTCTAAAGAACCCATTCTCTGTAAATCTAATACAAGAAAAAAAGATTGACCAGAAAAACGGATTTATTTCCTTCTTAAAGTCATTTTATTCATCTGTTCCTTCTTGAAATTTTCAATAACATCATATAAATTATGATTTTTTTTATGAATTTACTGCATTAAATTGATTATCCTTTCTCTATTTGGTGTGATTATTTTGACACAAATAGATTTGTTTGAAAAAGTTCAATAAGTATAGATATTTTGTTGTAATAGTTTCTCCAAACTACATCAATTCTATGGCGGTAAAATTAAATTGGATTTGTGCTCCAGGCCTGATGTGTATTATTCTAATAATAGAGCTGATACATGAAACATTGTTTCTAAATGTATGATGATGTTTTTAATACACTGTATCAGTGAAAGAGGGAGAAATGAATTGAAAGAAACTACAATATACATTGAAAATGTAAGAAATAAATAGATTTTTGTACTGCCATTGAATCAAAGATTGACTTTGTATTTGAATTCATTGTCATGTTATTAAAATTAAAATACTGTCATTATGAAATGGTGAAGGCTTGATAGTTGCCAAAAAATCTAGCTGCTGTGAAATGATTTAATCTTGATTAGATTGTCAATATCAGAACTTAAAACTTTAATTGTTCAAAACTTTTGCCCTCGTCCCTTTGTGATTGGAATTCTGAAGAACCCGTTCTCTGTAAATCTGATACAAGAAAATAAGATTGACCAGAAAAAAAGATTTGTTTCCTTCTTAGTCATTTTATTCATCTGTTCCTTCTTGAAATTTTCAATAACATCATAAACATTATGATTCTTTTTTTTATGAATCTACTGCATTAAATTGATTAATCCTTTCTCTATTTGGTGTGATTTTTTTGACACAAATAGATTTGTTTGAAAAAATTCAAAAAATAAAGATATTTTATTGTAATAGTTCCTCCAAACTATATCAATTCCATAGCGGTAAAATTAAATTGGATTTATGCTCCAGGCCTGATGTGTATTATTCTAATAATAGAAATGATACATGAAACATTGTTTCTAAATGTATGATGATGTTTTTAATACACTGTATCAGTGAAAGAGAGAGAAATGAATTGAAAGAAACTACAATATACATTGAAAATGTGAGAAATAAATAGATTTTTGTACTGCCATTGAATCAAAGATTGACTTTGTATTTGAATTCAATGTCATGTTATTAAAATCAAAATACTGTAATTATGGAATGGTGAAGGCTTGATAGTTGCCAAAAAATCAAAATACTGTAAGTATGGAATGGTGAAGGCTTGATAGTTGCCAAAAAATCTAGGTGCTGTGAAATGATTTAATCTTGATTAGATTGTCAATATCAGAACTTACAACTGTAATTGTTCTAAACTTTTGCCCTCATCCCTTTGTGATTGGAATTCTAAAGAACCCGTTCTCTGTAAATCTAATACAAGAAAAAAAGATTGACCAGAAAAACGGATTTATTTCCTTCTTAAAGTCATTTTATTCATCTGTTCCTTCTTGAAATTTTCAATAACATCATATAAATTATGATTTTTTTATGAATTTACTGCATTAAATTGATTATCCTTTCTCTATTTGGTGTGATTATTTTGACACAAATAGATTTGTTTGAAAAAGTTCAATAAGTATAGATATTTTGTTGTAATAGTTTCTCCAAACTACATCAATTCTATGGCGGTAAAATTAAATTGGATTTGTGCTCCAGGCCTGATGTGTATTATTCTAATAATAGAGCTGATACATGAAACATTGTTTCTAAATGTATGATGATGTTTTTAATACACTGTATCAGTGAAAGAGGGAGAAATGAATTGAAAGAAAGAAACTACAATATACATTGAAAATGTAAGAAATAAATAGATTTTTGTACTGCCATTGAATCAAAGATTGACTTTGTATTTGAATTCATTGTCATGTTATTAAAATCAAAATACTGTAATTATGGAATGGTGAAGGCTTGATAGTTGCCAAAAAATCAAAATACTGTAATTATGGAATGGTGATGGCTTGATAGTTGCCAAAAAATCTAGGTGCTGTGAAATGATTTAATCTTGATTAGATTGTCAATATCAGAACTTAAAACTGTAATTGTTCTAAACTTTTGCCCTCATCCCTTTGTGATTGGAATTCTAAAGAACCCGTTCTCTGTAAATCTAATACAAGAAAAAAAGATTGACCAGAAAAACGGATTTATTTCCTTCTTAAAGTCATTTTATTCATCTGTTCCTTCTTGAAATTTTCAATAACATCATATAAATTATGATTTTTTTTATGAATTTACTGCATTAAATTGATTATCCTTTCTCTATTTGGTGTGATTATTTTGACACAAATAGATTTGTTTGAAAAAGTTCAATAAGTATAGATATTTTGTTGTAATAGTTTCTCCAAACTACATCAATTCCATGGCAGTAAAATTAAATTGGATTTGTGCTCCAGGCCTGATGTGTATTATTCTAATAATAGAGCTCATACATGAAACATTGTTTCTAAATGTATGATGATGTTAAAACTGTAATTGTTCAAAACTTTTGCCCTTGTCCCTTTGTGATTGGAATTCTAAAGAACCCGTTCTCTGTAAATCTGATACAAGAAAAAGAGATTGACCAGAAAAATGGATTTATTTTCTTCTTAAAGTCATTTTATTCATTTGTTCCTTCTTGAAATTTTCAATAAGATCATATAAATTATGATTTTTTTAATGAATTTACTGCATTAAATTGATTATCCTTTCTCTATTTGGTGTGATTATTTTGACACAAATAGATTTGTTTGAAAATGTTCAATAAGTATAGATATTTTGTTGTAATAGTTTCTCCAAACTACATCAATTCTATGGCAGTAAAATTAAATTGGATTTGTGCTCCAGGCCTGATGTGTATTATTCTAATAATAGAGCTGATACATGAAACATTGTTTCTAAATGTATGATCATGTTTTTAATACACTGTATCAGTGAAAGAGGGAGAATTGAATTGAAAGAAACTACAATATACATTGAAAATGTAAGAAATAAATAGATTTTTGTACTGCCATTGAATCAAAGATTGACTTTGTATTTGTTTTCAATGTTATGTTATTAAAATCAAAATACTGTATTTATAGAATGGTGAAGGCTTGATAGTTGCCAAAAAATCTAGCTGCTGTGAAATGATTTAATCTTGATTAGATTGTCAATATCAGAACTTTAAACTTTAATTGTTCAAAACTTTTGCCCTTGTCCCTATGTGATTGGAATTCTGAAGAACCCATTCTCTGTAAATCTGATACAAGAAAATAAGATTGACCAGAAAAACAGATTTGTTTCCTTCTTAAAGTCATTTTATTCATCTGTTCCTTCTTGAAATTTTCAATAACATCATAAAAATTATGATTATTTTTTTTATGAATTTAATACATTAAATTGATTGATCCTTTCTCTATTTGGTGTGATTTTTTTGACACAAATAGATTTGTTTGAAAAAGTTCAATAAGTATAGATATTTTGTTGTAATAGTTTCTCCAAACTACATCAATTCCATAGCAGTAAAATTAAATTGGAATTATGCTCCAGGCCTGATGTGTATTATTCTACTAATAGAGCTGATACATGAAACATTGTTTCTAAATGTATGATGATGTTGTTAATTCACTGTATCAGTGAAAGAGGGAGAAATGAATTGAAAGAAACTACAATATACATTGAAAATGTAAGAAATAAATAGATTTTTGTACTGCCATTGAATCAAAGATTGACTTTGTATTTGAATTCATTGTCATGTTATTAAAATCAAAATACTGTAATTATGGAATGGTGAAGGCTTGATAGTTGCCAAAAAATCTAGCTGCTGTGAAATGATTTAATCTTGATTAGATTGTCAATATCAGAACTTACAACTGTAATTGTTCTAAACTTTTGCCCTCATCCCTTTGTGATTGGAATTCTAAAGAACCCATTCTCTGTAAATCTAATACAAGAAAAAAAGATTGACCAGAAAAACGGATTTATTTCCTTCTTAAAGTCATTTTATTCATCTGTTCCTTCTTGAAATTTTCAATAACATCATATAAATTATGATTTTTTTATGAATTTACTGCATTAAATTGATTATCCTTTCTCTATTTGGTGTGATTATTTTGACACAAATAGATTTGTTTGAAAAAGTTCAATAAGTATAGATATTTTGTTGTAATAGTTTCTCCAAACTACATCAATTCTATGGCGGTAAAATTAAATTGGATTTGTGCTCCAGGCCTGATGTGTATTATTCTAATAATAGAGCTGATACATGAAACATTGTTTCTAAATGTATGATGATGTTTTTAATACACTGTATCAGTGAAAGAGGGAGAAATGAATTGAAAGAAAGAAACTACAATATACATTGAAAATGTAAGAAATAAATAGATTTTTGTACTGCCATTGAATCAAAGATTGACTTTGTATTTGAATTCATTGTCATGTTATTAAAATCAAAATACTGTAATTATGGAATGGTGAAGGCTTGATAGTTGCCAAAAAATCTAGGTGCTGTGAAATGATTTAATCTTGATTAGATTGTCAATATCAGAACTTAAAACTTTATTGTTCTAAACTTTTGCCCTCATCCCTTTGTGATTGGAATTCTAAAGAACCCATTCTCTGTAAATCTAATACTAGAAATAAAGATTGACCAGAAAAACGGATTTATTTCCTTCTTAAAGTCATTTTATTCATCTGTTCCTTCTTGAAATTTTCAATAACATCATATAAATTATGATTATTTTTTTTATGAATTTACTGCATTAAATTGATTATCCTTTCTCTATTTGGTGTGATTATTTTGACACAAATAGATTTGTTTGAAAAAGTTCAATAAGTATAGATATTTTGTTGTAATAGTTTCTCCAAACTACATCAATTCCATGGCGGTAAAATTAAATTGGATTTGTGCTCCAGGCCTGATGTGTATTATTCTAATAATAGAGCTGATACATGAAACATTGTTTCTAAATGTATGATGATGTTAAAACTTTAATTGTTCAAAACTTTTGCCCTTGTCCCTTTGTGATCGGAATTCTGAAGAACCCGTTCTCTGTAAATCTGATACAAGAAAAAGAGATTGACCAGAAAAACGGATTTGTTTCCTTCTTAAAGTCATTTTATTCATCTGTTCCTTCTTGAAATTTTCTATAACATCATAGAAATTATGATTATTTTTTATGAATTTACTGCATTAAATTGATCTTTTCTATTGATCCTTTCTCTTTTTGGTGTGATTATTTTGACACAAATAGATTTGTTTGAAAAAGTTCAATAAGTATAGATATTTTGTTGTAATAGTTTCTCCAAACTACATCATTTCCATGGTGGTAAAATTAAATTGGATTTGTGCTCCAGGCCTGATGTGTATTATTCTAATAATAGAGCTGATACATTGTTTCTAAATGTATGATGATGTTGTTAATTCACTGTATTAGTGAAAGAGGGAGAAATGAATTGAAAGAAACTACAATATACATTGAAAATATTAGTTGAGATTTAACCTCAAATAGACATTGCTTTCCATATTATTTCTTTCACTTTCTTGTTCCTTCCAGTACTCCCCATTACATTATAACAATCAAATCAAAACCTATCCTTTCTTTCTCCATTGGATCAAAACATTCAATTGATAGCAATTGAATGAAATAAACTAGGAAAAATTTAAAACTCAATAAAATTCACTCATAAATGGAAATTAACTTGGGTACTTATATAGTAGTAACTAGTTTCGACCTGTTGTGGTGGTCATCTTCAGACTGAACAGTGAACTCTGTTTAAGGTTATGTTGTGGAAGGTGGTTGGAGGAAAGGGTGGGTATGGTGGTGTGGGGGTATAGGTGTCACAAGGGCAGAAATTTTGAAAAAAGGGTGAATTTTGTCAAAAAGGGTGTGGGATGAGAAGTGGTGTGGAACTTGATGGTGGTGTGGGGGTGTAGGTGTTACAAGGGTGGAAATTTTGAATTTTGGTGAATTTTGTCAAAAAGGGTGTGGGATGAGAAATTCAATTGATCATTCAGGATATTGTTGGGAAAGTGTTTTGTGTGATTTTAAATTTCAAATTGTTCCAATAAGTTTAATTTTCTGATTTTTTTGTTGTATGTGGAGAATTTCATGGTTGGTGTTTATGTCAGTTTATGTGTGGTTTGATGTTATGAGGTGGTCAGAATAATTTGACTGGGATGTTAGATGATTTATTGCCCTGATGTGTTCTCTGAATCTCAACTTGAAATTTCTGCCTGTCTGCCCAATATATTGTTATTACATTCATTGCATTTTAACTTGTTGGGCAGACAGGCAGAAATTTCAATTTGAGATTCAGAGAACACATCAGGGCAATAAACCATCTAACATCCCATTCAAATTTTGCTGACCACCTCATAATATCCAACCACACATATACTGACATGAACACCAACCTTGAAATTCTCCACATACAACAAAAAAGCAGAAAATTAAACATATTGGAACAATTTGAAATTTAAAATCACACAAAACACTTTCCCAACAATATCCTGAATGATCAATTGAACTTCTCATCCCACACGCTTTTTGACAAAATTCACCAAAATTCAAAATTTCCACCCTTGTAACACCTACACCCCCACACCACCATCCCCACCCTTTCCTCCAACCACCTTCCACAGCATAACCTTGAACAGAGTTCACTGTTCAGTCTGAAGATGACCACCACAACAGGTCAAAACTAGTAACTACTATGTAAGTTTATTCCGATTTATAAGTGATTTTTATTGAGTTTTAAATTTTAAAGTGGGAAAAAAATGTATACACAACACCATAGGAAAAGTTATTGTGAATTTATGACTGCAAGATAATAAACAGTTCAATATGGCATTTTAATGTTTGATGAATGAACACCATTTACAAACAATATTCTTTTTAAGTCTTTTTGTGAAATCTTTTTCAAAGGCTACATCAAGAGCTCTCCTATCTTTTCCTTGGTGCTCTCAGTATTTCCCATTAGATCATAAAAACAAATCACACAAAAAACAAAACTTGAAAATAATGGAAATGAGGAATTCAACTTAGAAAGACTTGAACAGTAACAGTTGTTGAGAGATATAATCTGAGTCAACTTCTTCCAATTGCATGTTTTTGAAGTCACAATGTGGCAAAGGCTTGATAGGCGCCAAGCCAGTCAAATCCATATGCATATTTCCATAGCTTCTAGCACATTTGAAAGTCTTCCTTTTTTACATATATGTAGAAGATTGGCATCTTTGATATAATCAAATAAGTGTCCTGTTACGATTAAATGGTCTGCAAACTTAGAGGTGTTGCAGCATTGCTGATTTGTGTTGTAAAATCCTGACCTGGAATTTTCTACCCATGCTTGACCAATGTATTTGGCCAATGCACTTCATGTTGAGCCATTTTGAGACATTGACAATAAAAAATTTGGTCAATGCACTGCCCTCACTTCATATCAACATGTACTTTTTCACATTTTTCTATTTTGTCTGTCAATGAGTTCAACAATTTTTTCAAAGTTGGAGAAATTCTGGAGTCCACTCGAAACCCATTCTTCTTTTATTGTAATTTCATGATGATCTTGTCATTGTAGCCATTGTTGTGTGCAATTTTGAGAATGGTGTCCAGTTCTCAGTTCTGTGTTGAATTCTTCTTTACCCAATGGGATGCATATTAGTCTATCCAGCATTGAGTGGAAGGCTGCTGATCTGTGGACTTCTGGATGGAAAGGGAATCATGGTATTACTGTGTCAGTAGTGATTGGCTTCCCAAGGACAGTAAATTTGTGTTTTCCTTCATGATGAGAAATTGTCAGGTCCAGAGGTAGTTGATTGTATTTTTGATCCCAAATGTTGATCACATTTCCATATTGAGGCTCAAACTTGAGAGGGCATCATCAGAAAAAAAAACAAAATTAAATAATTAGTATAAAATGAAACTGAGATTATAAGGTGAAATTGATAAAAAAATGTAACTGATAAAAAATGAAATAATATAAAATTGAGATAGAAGGTGAAAAACATTGTGAGTGGACAACCTTTTGATAATATAGGAGCAATCTTTTATGTCAAGTGACATTAAGGCCGGGCGTATGCTGGGACACATGCAAAGCAGCCCACGCAAGCCAGCTGTGATTGGCTGATTTGTATGGGCTGCTTTGCGTGCACACCAGCATACGCCCAGCCTAAGAGTTAGTTTCACATTGTGTAATATTGTTTTAAAATTCTCTTACTTGATAGATACTTTCATAACTTTTTGTATAGTCTGTCCAAGCAAAGAAGACATTCTGGCTAGATGGGAAAATGACTTGAGCTATTGAAAATGTCAATATTAGTTCAAAAATTATATGTTTGGTTTCAATAGCTGGAGTCATTTTCCCATCTTGCCAGTATGTTTTCTTTGCTTGGAATACAATTACAAATTTTCCAATTGTACAGTAACAGTTATTATTTTCTTAATATGTAGTTTGATATTCTATTCTTCTAATCTTTTATTGTTCTGTAAATAGTACTTATACATGTATTTCATAATTGAGTATTGTACAATAAAGTATACTGTATAAATTCTTACACCCCTACTAAAATAGATTATTGTGAATTTATGATTGTAAGATAATGAGTTGAATATGACATTTTGATGTTTGGTAAATGAACACCATTTATGTACAACATTTGATTGATGGCAATCAAATAGTATAAACTAAATAAATGAATTTGTAGTACTGCCTTTGAATCGAAGATTGACTTTGTACAACTAATTTCAATATTGAAATCAGAATAATTATGGTAACGGCTTGATAGGCGACATGCCAATAAATCAAATCCAGCCGCCGTGAAATTGGTTTATTTAAAAAATTCCAATAGGTACAGATATTTTGTTGTATTGGTTTTGTCAAACAACGCCACTTCATGGCGGTTAAATTGAATCAGTTTTGTGCTCTAGGACTAATGAGGTATTATTTTAATATTAGAGCTCGATTATTGAAAGCCTCCAGTTCTTATGATGTAGGCTATTAGAAGTTCCTCAAATATGCAATTTCTCCTATATCTTCTCTTCTTTACTTTCAAATGTAAATTTTACTGTTCAAATAGTTTATTTTCTGTAACGATTCATATGTGTTGGTTGAACGAGTCATTTCCAAAGGTTATGTTCTAGCCTATTATATATGTATTATAACATTTTTAATACACTGTATTAATGAAAGAAGGATGAATTAAGTCAAAGAAAAGTAAAAAATATTTACATTGAAAATATATACAAGATACTTATTGAAATAAAATTTCTAGTTTTGATTGTTAACAAATATATTGTAAAATATCCAGTTTATGATTGTTAATAAATGCTGTGTAAAATAGCTAGATTATTTTTGTTAACAAATCAATTGAAATGAATAATAAAACGTTTTTATGTATGAACTAAGATTCGATTATCAACCCATCTACATTATCTGTATTATTTTTCCTATTTGGAAGCTTCCAGTGATCCTTTTCAGAACTGGTGTATTGTGTTGTTGGATGTAGATATAAGAATCTCTCCTGAGAAACGTTTTTAATGAGATTAAAGTAATATTTTGCGAAAACCATGACTTAATCAGCCTAATGATTGAAACAAGTAACAAGCATTATCATCCTATTTAAGACAATGAATTTTCCAAGTGAAAATAGTTTTGAAAAATAATATTTGAAAACAGGTTGATCAGTAAGGATATTTTTACATTTAAATATTGAAGATTAGTTCAGGACATTATCACTTACTGACAAACTATTCAATAACTTTAAACTTGTATTTGAAATACTCACCGTTTCTACCATCAATCTTTATGCAGAAATTAGCGGGAAAAAGTCCTATATGACCGGCCTTGGGAACCATACATTTTTCTTTGTATGTCGACATTGCTGGATTGAATGGATCTTCACAGTGTGGATCACTACCATTATGTGATGAGCAAGTGTAGCAATTAATTGAAGCAACACCTGCAAAAAATTTTAAACTGTCATTCAATTATAAATGAATAAAGCTCTAAAAAAGTATGCTTGATCAAATCAGAAAAATTATATGCATTATAAAGGAAATTAAAAAAATTCTTACTACGTTATATAATCTCAAAAAAAAAAAAATTTGCTCTAAATAGAATAACTTTAACATATTTTCCAATTTTAAATGACTGTATTCTATAAACAATACATTTTTTAACGGTTCTCTTCATTTTCCTACCAATAAAAAACAGTTCTTTGAAAGAATAGATTTCTTGAGATCAGAATTTTCTAAATTGTTCGATAAAGTTTGAGAAATTGTAATTTTTGGGTTTTATAATAATTTAAATTTGCAGAGTAAATACGTCTCATGCAAGTGGTTTCATTGGAAAAGCTTGAACAAGAGAAAAATAAATTTACTCTAATAGATTTATAGGGAAGGGCATGTGTTCCTTGGATAATAGAATGAGTATTCATAGCAAATATTTGTTGATAGATGTGCTCTTTAGTTAATTAAAAAAATATTACTCAGTTCCATAGACCTAGTTGATCAACTAGGAGTTCAAACATATATTATACATTAACCTTTTCCAAACTCATTAGTACCTATATAAAATACCTTTCTTCTAACAACCCAGAATAATGGCTGTTTTGAATATGTCATCGAATATCTTGATTGTTTTAATCAATAAATTATCTATACTTTCAACCTTGACGAGATCTTAAATAAATAGGTATGACGAGGTCATAAATATTTCGCAAAAATAGAAACTTTAATCAAGCAATTATTCTACACCAACATCTATATGAATCATTATTTATACAGATATTGTATAAAACAATTCGAAATAGCTCTTACCTCTCAGAGATATAAAAATAAGGAGTGCAGGAATTTTCAATAAAAGGTAACTCATTTTTTCATGTTGGCATGCCTGAAACAAATATAAATTTTTAATAATTAATTTAAATTTTCATTCTTGAATAATTTCATTATTCCAAGTATACAGGGTAATATGAATACCGTATGGAAGTTTATAATCCAAAAAAATTGAGAGCTATGAATGAAAAAATTTCTCACTTCGTGCTCGTTCTGTTAGATTCGTGAACCCACAATAATGCACAGCGCATACAAAATGTATTTATAGATCGGATCGGATGTGAATGCACCCTTCCCCACGGAAATAGAAGCTACTTGAAACTTGGTGTTAATGGTTTCGTGTTATATTTATGATTAAATGGATCTCACATTGATGGGTGGGTAATAGATGAAGAAAAAGGGAAGGAAAATGTATCTTCAAGAGATTAAGGTGGAGAGATATCAATAATTGAAGGTCTGCTACAGTAGGTATCAAATCCTGAATTCCAGAAGAAAATTATGATGCTCACGACTAAAATGTTCCCAGTGAAATCATGCA
>CM029560.1:25633752-25655138 GCA_017141385.1 Sogatella furcifera
AAAAATTTTCACACTCAAAGATCACAGTTCACTCAATTGAAAATAATAGTTCACTTTGCAAAGGTACAAGTTCATAAAATTGCCTCAATCAATAGCTACATCCAAACTTCTGACACCAATTGTTACGGGTTTCCACTATAATAAAAGACTTGAGGCAATTTATACTGATTAACTTTATTAATTACACTGCTATAACACACTGACAAGATCAACTATAACAGAACAGAAGATAGCACAAGAGTTTATAACGTTTCACAATACAAATTACACTAAGAAATGATGAACAGTCTTTATCACGTTACACTGAATAGAAGAAATAAGAACTGACAGAATGAATATAACTATAGAGTGTCTATATACAACGTCTGGTTCGTCTATCACACAATACGGCTGACACAATCTTTGAACACTTGATTAGGACTGACCCTCTGCAAACATTCCTGTCTCTTTATAAAAGGGTATGAAATTGCTAGAGAGTGCTAGAAATGAATAGAGAGTTCTAGTAAATGCTGGCAGGCTCATAATTACTTCCGGAGACTTCCAGACAGTTGTTTGTTTACAAAACAATGCAACCACTTGTTGACACAAAGCCTCCCATCCCCGTCTGCCCATCACTTGGCGCCACAGTTCCAAGGTCATCAGAGACTGTCGGATTCCATAACAATATATATATATATATATATTTTTTGTATGTGACTTGTGCTGAAATTGTATTTATTGCAATGCATAGCATTAACGTAAGAAATGAATTGAATTGAATTGAAAGATATTGTCAAATATTTATCTTTAATTAATTTCTTTAGTTGATTTGATAAGTTTACATTTAAGAAAATTGTAATTGAAAGAATTAGGTTTTCCTTTTGAGTTTCACATTATTTATTTTAGTGATAAAGAAACATAAAGATATTAAGTACTAAATACTGACAACGTACTAAGTCTGAAAAAGAAATAACAGAATTGATTTTGAACAACTTGAAAAATATTTTTGAACGATACCACACTCTTGGTCAGCTCGGCAAACCAGTAGGAAGGTCCAGATCCTGGCCAGTAAGACTAGTAAGAGTCTTGGAGGCACAAACACAACTGAGAGTGAAAAGTGGTAAAATGGCAAAATCTTATAAATAGGTGGCTGGGGAGAGACTGTTTTGTTCCACCACTCTTTGACTTGTATCTGGCTTTTTAAATATTGAAATGCACTTATTTTACTATAACACTCATTGATCATTATTTATTTCAGATTATGATACCTTTATTTGCCAATTAACGCAACTTATATATTATATTAACTGCAACCGAGGCGGCCATATTCTGAAAATTGGAAAATGTCTGCATTGCAAACAGTAAAATCCTATTGGAAATATCTAATCGAAGGGAAAGGATTTGAACATATTTTAAATACTGTAAGTATTGACATTTATAATATTTCAATTTTCAATTTCCAATGCTTGATCCATGCCCAGTTGTCCTGGAGATATATCACCTCAATTAGTAATAAACTTGTTAATGAACAACAAACAAACATAAGGATAGACCAACTTGGGTATCATCATTTAACAAAACTGGCCACTTCATGACTGCAATGAGGAAACTAGCAACACCTCTGATAAGCCATCCTCAAAGAACTCGTTCACTGTACAATAACTCTGCCTCACAAGATAGTGATACAGACTCCTCCTGAAGACAGTGAAGGGTGCATTCCGTAGGTTCACAGGCAAGTGGTTGAACACCCTCATTGTCAGTGTAGGGAAAGTGTCACACTCTAGACAGTCAGCAGCGGGGCATCTTTATCTTGAGAATGCTAACATGGAAGCGGTAAATGAATGATAATAACCATAATCATACATAGAAATTTATAGTGTATCTATTGCTTGATCAAATTGAATTGAAATAATAATATAGACCACTTTGTCTCAGTGCCTGACAATCTTGACTAGTTTCAAGAAAATAAGTGAGAACGTACTGAATAGGCTACATTCAAATTTAAACTTTATTGTGGTTCTTCAAATCACAAAACACGTTTAAAAACTAAACGCTCAGCTAGAATACGAGATGCCAATCACATACAGACTTGTTAAAATGATTCAATACAACAATTCATCAAGAGCTTACAAAGTGAAAAGAAAGTTAATAATATAATGAGAAAAAATAAGATTATAAGAGTGGAAGCACCAGAAGGGCGAAAAAGAGAAAGAAGGAGACATGGCAAACATACTATTGAGAAAGAAAATTAAACTTTGAAACTTAGGGCTATTTTAAAGTTTTTTAAGAAGGGTATTTGATTTTCATTCAATTTATCAATTATTGAGAAAGAAATACAAGAATCAGTCGAAAAGTTTATCATCAATTTTACTGGTTATCCATTCAATAATAATCCATAAGGTAACTGGACCAATAGCTGACCCTGTTCTAGTACCTGACCTCTCACTATTTCTTTAGCTTTATTAAAACTTGGGACCAATTTCATTTCAATCTCTTTGCACCATAGAGATCAGAAAAATGTTTTGAATGTAGTGGCGTAAAACTGGAAATACTACTCATCTTTGGTATTTAGTATTCCTTGATTTTCGATGACAACAACAGGTTTCTGGTTCTGATCTCCTGAATGTACTCCATTTTGCTTAGAGGTAAGTTGGTTTTCATTAGGGTTTTTCTTAATTATCATTCTAATAACTTTTCAATTTTATTGTTCTAAAAGAAAGTTGGTTATTTTTTCAAGTTATTCTATGTATTATCAATAAAACATTTTTTTCTACTTTTTAATATGATAGGGGTCAACTATAGGAACAAGAATTTTTCAAATGTTCTAGTACCTGAACCCTGGGTCAGGCTTAGGTACATTCAAGTTTTTTTCTACTTTTTGTGAAATTAGGCTCTAAATTACATTAAAAAAGGGCTAGTTTTGATTTCAAACTGATAAATGCATTTTAACCTATACCTAACCCCTGGGGTCAACTTCAGGAGTTGTTCTTATCAACTGCACCCTGACCTGACCCCTAACCAATTTCATACAAACCAAGATAACATTCTGTCATTTTTATATGAAGTATTGTAACGTATTATCAAAGTATTTACTTTTATTATCAAATGTATTAATTAAATCAGTTCTTTAATACCATAACCGATAGGGTTAGGTTTAATTTTATATTGTAACTAAATTTTTTATAGGTATATATTTTTTGTATATTTGATATTTCATATTGTAACTCAATTTGTTACAGGTTATGGCTTCTACAAATATGAAGATTCTGCAGTATCCAGAGAAAGACAAGAGATTACAACACCTTCATTATTTGAACTTATGCTGAATTTGTTGATTTGTCATTTTCAATGTTGGGGCTGATTTGCCAAATACATAAACATAACCATGTTATCTCATTCCTACTGTAATTTGTAAACAAATATAATGAGGATAAATTGTAAACTTCTTCTTCCTCAGCTTATTCCCGTTTCTTTACGGGGTCGCTGTTTCTGGTCAGTTGCCTCCAAGTGTCTCTGTCCTCCTATTCACCGCCATCAAAACCCTCTCCACACAATCCCTCCAGCGTCTCTTCGGCCTTACTCTTCATCTTCTACCCTCTACTATCATTTCAGATATTCTATTCCCTAGATATTGTTGATCTCTTATTTTAACATGGCTATACCATTAGAGCCTCCTCTCCTGGACCTTCTGGGACACTTCTACCACCTTAGTTGTCCCTCTAATCATTTCATTTCTAATCCTATCCAGTCTAGGGACTCCATACATCCACCTAAACATCTTTACTTCTGCCACATCCAGTTTCTTTTCCTGTGCCTTTTTAAAAGGCCATGTCTCCACACCATAGATCATTGCCGGCCTTACAACTGCTTTATGGACCTTACCCTTCACTCTTACACTGACTTTCCTGTCACATAGCACTCCTGAAACGTCTTTCCAATTTTTCCCACGCAGATTTAATCCTATGATTTATTTCTGTATCAAGATTTCCGTCTGATGTTACATATAAACCAAGGTATTTAAAGCTATCAACCTTTTTCACCGTTTCATTCAGCAAGGAAATTTCTCCAATGTCATCCTCTCCATTAAAGACCCTGTACTCCGTTTTCTTATGGCTGATCTTCAGCCCCCTGTCCTCCATTTCTTTCCTCCATGCCTCCAGTTTCCTTTCCACCCCATCTATGGTGGCATCAATCAGGACTATGTCGTCTGCAAACAGCATATTCCAAGGGGCTGGTTCTATAATGTACTGTAAACAATTCTTTTGAATAAATAAACTGGGTTTTCTTTAAAGACTCTCCCATTTAATATTAGTATTTCGTCAGTAATTTCAATAAATATTAGATGAAATTATTGATAAAAATGATCAGATCAACCTCATTGTATCTAACTTGCTAAGCTTTGTATCAACTTGTCAGAATGACTCTCTTCATAGAAATATTTATTTTTTATATTATTTCATAGTGTAAGTTACTTGAAAAAATTGAATAAAATGACAGAATGTTATTTTGAGTCACTTAGTTTTCTTATTTGCACCCCTAATGAATCCTAACACAAGTTTTCCATACAACAACTTAAAGAGTCCAATAAAATAAATGTTACACCTGTCACAAGAATGATTCGTGACGGCGGCTGAATGTCGCGCAGAGTGGCTGCCAGCCGCGTTCGCCGTGCATGCGGTTGCATGCAGAGACGCAGTGATTGTGGGAGTGTCTGTGTCGCGCATCCTCCCTCTCTCAGCAGGCTGTCCCCTCCACCCCACTGGCGTTGGGGCAATAAGCTTTCTTTGGAGGCGGGAGTGTTGACGAGTGCAGTTCAGTTTGGTTCGGTTCTAGTGTTCTTACGGTGAAGACAACTTGCTGCTTCTGCAACTTCGATCCTGATTCAACAGCCACCGACCTGCAACCGCGTGCAGGTACAAGTGTGGATATACATCGCCTACTACGTGTCGGGTTAAGCAGGATAAATTGGTACTGCGTGTACGCAGTGATGAACAATCCGGCTGCAATATAAGTCACTGCAAAAGTAAGCGCCCGCCGCGCTGGCGCCTATTTCCACCCTTGGCCAAGCACCAAGACTACTCACCGCCTGAGTTGCCACTCGCGTTCCCCAACCACTCGCGCCCTGAAGCTGGCCGGCCTGGAGCGACACCGGGGAAAGCAGTTGAGTGTACTCTAGGCAAGAGTATACTGACAAGACTGACGGCCAAGCGTAGGGCTTGAGAGGCGACCTCAGGAGCTGAGCAGGAGAGCATGAGCTCTCAGAACGCGGCAGCAGCGCAGCCGGGCGTGGCAGCAGCGTAACCGAGCGCGACTAGTGCACCAGCAGCTCAACCTAGCGCGTTAGCAGCGCCATCTAGTGCGCCAGCAGCGCCGCCCGGTGGAAACAAGCTGCGACATGACGCGGCTGCAGCGCAACATGACCCAGCTAGGGCGCTGCAGGGCGGACGTGATGAGGAATTGAACCAAGACACATGAGTGTCATGGGTCTATCGCCTATACAAAGAGGACTTAGTTAAGAAACTAAGTACTCTAGGACTACCTGCTGATGACACAGTCATTGAAATGAGGAAGATATTAGTTGACTATCACCATAAGATGGCGGGAACGGCGCCTGACCAGGGAGCGACCTGGGGCACAGGCAGAGAATTTTGCCAAAAACAGGCAGAACCACCACTTAACATGAGGGACGTGGGCGGAGCAGAAGTAGGGGGCTCTACAGAGTGTGGCAACATGCCTAGAACCCCCGCCCACCCGGCGGACTCTATTATCTCAGGGCGCGTGGGTCACATGTCCAAAATACCTAATCCTGAGTTGATTAGTAGACTGACTGAGTTGTTGACACACAATATGGACAGCAACGACCTACGGCGGCTCCTTGGGGAACAACTCCAGCGGCGAGAAGCAGTGGAGAACTACCCAGGAGAAGCAGGAAATCACCAGACGACGGGCAACAGCACCAGGAGGTGTCAGAAGCACGTCAGTACAGGATGGGAACCCATCAAGGGGTGGCGGCGGAGCGCGCGCCTACCGCATGTCACGACCTGTAACAACAGGGTGGCTAGGTGGGTTGAAACCCAGATGGACCCAGGAACAGTGTGGGACAAAGTTTGCACTTGGAGGATTTCTTTCAAAGGGCAGGGCAATGACGCCCCTGCACTCTTAGAAAGGCTACAGGAACTTCATATGGCCTATGGAATGTCGGGACAACAACTGTTACTTGCCCTTCCCGAACTGGTAACTGGTAAATGCTCCCTTTGGATGCGTAACTGCCAGACACAGTGGAACTGGTGGACAGACTTTGTCAGAGATTTCAAGACATGGTACTATCCACCAACATACTACGAGGATGACTTGGACCACCAGATCCTTAACAGGAAGCAGAGAGAGGGGGAATCTGTTGATGAGTACTCAGAAGAGTTGCTGACACTCATGAGGCATTGAGGCAAGTATGGTGAAGATAGGACAGTACAGCACCTATATAAGAATCTACTACCTCAATACAAATTGTACATTTGCCCGTCAGAAGCAGAGACAGTAGACAAACTACTACTAGTAGCGCGTCAATATGAGCGGATAAAACTAGAAGAATGACAGACTTGACAGGGCGCCTGTGTTCCACACCCCAAGGAAGATAGGAGAGGCAATAGACCAAAGGCAGAAGTACCAGCACCGGCGCCAAAGCGTGTTGAACACCCAGAGGTGGTGTGCTGGCAGTGTAAGAAGACAGGGCATTGGCGGTCAGAGTGCCCTGAATATTCCCCCTGCAAAAAGTGAGGAAGGAAAAAGACTGATTGTGGATGCAATCAAGAAAAGAAGGGGGCGTCTGGCACTGCACTTGTAGGAGTCAACAGTCAGCTCATAGCAGAACCAGAGTCACCCTACGATAACCGTATCTATGTGGCAGCCTGGTTAGGGCGGAATAAAGTGCGCGCCTTGCTAGATATGGAGCAGAGGCTAACTATATTAGCGCCAAATTATACCAAAACTTATCTCCCGCCCTGAAATGGAAGAGCAAACCAGCAATCTGGGGTGCAGTTCTGGCCAACGGCGCACCAGCGCGCCTAGCAGGACAAGTGATGCTGGATATGAATATTGGACAGAAAAAAATAGAGGTTCCATTATCTATTATGGAGGGCTTGGCACCAGGTCTCCTGTTGGGAATGCAGTTCATGCAAAAGCATCAAATAGTCATTGATCTGGCAACTCAAATCATTGAATGGACTCCCGATGTTAAAGGTGAGTCAAATAAGTCTACCCAGCACACAAATACTGGAACTCAGAGGACAAATAAGCCAGGGTTAGCCACGGTGAGTTTGGTGAAAGACAAACGACAACAATGCAAAGAACGCGCCTTCATGTTAGTTAAAGCTAACAGAGTAGAGCTTAACGCCTTGATCAATACAGGAGCTGAGCGCTTGTATATTGATGAAACGGTGGCATGGCAAATCAAGAAGACAGGAGAGTTTTGGAAGAAAGCAGTGTCTCACCTACCTGTCATGGCCAACGGCGAGCACGCCGGTATCAAGGAGGAACTGAGGGTGGCAGTCGAATTTTGCGGGTGTGAATTTCATCTACAATTGGCGGTGTTGAAAGGGTTACACACTGAGATGGTACATTTAGTAGAGATGAAAGTCTGTTTTGACGCGTGCCGACGAGTCATATTACCCATCTCCTGGGTCACACCCCACTAGCGTCAATTACTGAACAAGAAGAGTTTAGTCATTTCTTATTGGAGGAGTTAGGGAAATTCCGTCATGTACCAGGGTCAACTCACCTTGCACGCCACACCATCAAGCTGAAGGAGGGGGCAGAACCATTCCAAATAAGGCCATACCCACAAAATCCTGCTATGCAGAAAGTCATCAATGAAGAGGTCAACGCCATGTTGAGTCAGAGGGTAATTGAACCCAGCAGTAGCAAGTGGAGCTCGCCTATAGTGCTGGTAAAGAAGGCTAATGGGAAATTACGTTTCTGTATTGATTTCAGACAGCTGAATGCCGTCACTCACAGTGATGTCTATCCATTACCTAATATGATGGGCATATTAGACTGGTTGCGAAATGCCCGGTACATTTCTTCACTGGACCTGAAGAGTGGGTACTGGCAAGTATCACTGGAAGAATGGAGTAAACCCCTAACTGCTTTCACTGTACTGGGGCGCGGCCTATTCCAGTTCAGAGTCATGCTGTTTGGATTACATTTGGCCAGCGCTACATTTCAATGCCTATTAGACCAAGTAATTGGGCCAGTGTTGGAACCGTACGCATTTGCCTATCTCGATGACGTCATTGTATTGGGGGAGACACTTGAAGCTCACAAAACCAATCTGAAAAGGGTTTTTCAGAGGCTGAGGGACGCTGGTTTAAATATAAACGAGGACAAATGCGGCGCTCGACACGCCGCAAACAGCAGAGCGTCTTGCTTTGCGCCTGCAGAGTATCTTACTCGGCTAGACCGCAGGAACTCTCATTTTGCGGCTGCAGAGCAGTTGTTCCTCGACCAGGCAGGGCATCTGTCCGATAGGACTACTGCCCAGCATTTTGAGTGCATGTCCCAGCGGCCACCCCAATGCTATGCATAATAATAATAATAATAATTTTATTTCCTTAAAAAACAAACAAAAAACAAAAATGAACAAAACAGCAAGCAAATGTAATGAGTACAAATTAAATTTAAATCCAGTTAGTGTTTAAAGAATTAAAGAATAAAGTTTCAATTTTTTATTTATTTTTATTGGAAATTAACCTACTCAACTATGGGAACCCCATGTGCTAGAGTAGGTGTAAATTTTGGGTGGGGTGCGAATACTTTGGGTAAGTGAGCTCACATACTGTTTGAAATAATATTTTCTATGTGATAGCTTCCAGTTGTTATAATCCACTTTTTAACAACAGCTTTGAATTTTCTTGGGTGTTCTATCATCTTGATGTGTGCAGGAAGTAAATTGTGGATTTTTGGTGCTAGGTGGTTGTAGTGTCGTTGATATGTTGCCTTCCTAGCAACGTTTGCAATCAGAAGGTTTCTATTTCTTGTGTTATGACTGTGGTTTCTCCATTGAAAGCTTTCCGGTTTTTTGTGTAGTCTGCAAATGATTTCCAGGAGTAGAGCTGTCTTGCATCCATCACTCGAACTCATTGTATAGCTGATCTGATGGGTAGCAAAGTGGTTTCTGCTTAATAATTTTCATTATCAGTTTTTGTACTTTTAAAAGAGGGTCAAGGTGGACGAAGTTTGTCCCTCCCCATCCCACAATCCCATAGGTAATCAAAGACTGGACTAAGGAATAGTACACCATCTTCATACACTTCTCATCTATCAATGTCCTAAGCATTTTGAACTTGTAAATAGTCTTTCTCAACTTTTTGCATAGGTTGTCTATATGATGGTCCCAGCGCAGGAAAGAGTCCAGTATGATTCCAAGATATTTTATTGTTGGTTTTCTGTGGATAGTGTATGCAGTGCTGTTGGAAATGTTGACTGTTAAAAGGTTCTCTGTAGGCTGTCCATGCTGTGTAGCTGAGAAAGTTAGAAAGTGGGTCTTGTCATAGTTTAGGGTGAGCAGATTCTGATTCAACCAATGTGAGATTCTCTGTAGTCCTATTTCAGCCTTATTCCATGGTATTGACCAAGTTGGTCCTGAAAACAAAAGTACAGTATCATCGGCAAAGGTGGTGATGTTCCCCTCAATTTCCATACTGCACAGAGGATTTATATAAATCAAAAATAGTATTGGACCAAGAACTGTACCTTGAGGACTCCATAATCCACTTTGAGCTTGCTACTTATTTTTCCATTGACTCTGACACTGTGGGTTCTGTTTGACAAGTAACTTTTGAATAATTCCCATGCTACTCCTCTGATACCATAGTTGTAGAGTCTATCCAGCAGAATATCATGTGATACTGTATCAAATGCTTTTTCAGGTCCAGGAATATCGCCAAAGGTTTCTCATCACAATTGATTTTTTCTTATATTTGTGAAATGACATTGTGGATTGCATCATTGGTACTACAGTTTAATCTAAAGCCATATTGATTCGGTGATAAAATATTATTTCTTTCAAGGAAGTTGATAAGTCTAGACTTGATAATCTTCTCAAAAATTTTCGCCAGGATATTTAAAAGTGATATTGGTCTATAACAATTCAAATCTTTATTGTCTCCTGATTTGAAAATGGGACATATAACAGCTTCCTTCAAACAGTGGGGAAAGACACCTTCTTGTAGGATTTTGTTGGCAATTAATGTTAATGGTGTAGTTAGGGCTGCACTGTTTTGTTTGAAGAGCTCTGGTCTGAAGTAGTCTGGGCCTGGTGCACTATCTGATTTGAGACTGCTGATTATTTTTTGTATTTCTTCTTCATCTACTGGCGTAAAAAATATTGACTGACATACTCTAGTAGTGGTAACTGTAGGTTCATCTGCAGGTTGTTGATTGTTAAATATATTTTGTGCCAGTTCAGATACAATATTTTTGAAGAATTCATTGAAAAATTTTGCTATGTCTTCATCATTCTCTCCCAGTTTCAATTCTCTTCCTTGCACATTTATTTGTTTGATTTGTGTTTTTGGTCTCTGAACTTCAGTTATTTCTTGAATCACCTTCCATGTCTGTTTTGCATTTCTTAAATCTCCAAACTTGTGAGAGAAATATTGTTTTTTTGCTTCTTCTATAACTCTTGTTAATAGGTTTCTGAATTTTCTGTAATATTGATTTAGTTGGAGATTTGATGCATTATTTTTACATTGTTTATGAAGTTTATCTTGCTTCCTTATAGATGTTATTATTCCCAATGTTATCCATGGCTTGATTTTCTTCTTTCTATGTGGAACTATGTAAGCTTTCTTACACTCTTCCAGGCACCCATTCACTATAGTAACAAACTCTTTCAGTTTGCCTTCAGTACTATCCTGCATGTGAATGGAGTTCCAAGTTTCTTCTGAAAGCATTGATGAAAACTTGACTATCAAATTTTTCTCTGTGCTGCCCTTTCTCCACATTATTGATGTTTCTGTTGCTTTTTATTCCAAGAATAGTAGTGTAGTGGTCTGTTATTGAGTTTTGAAATATTATTGGCATAAGATCTTTTTTGAAGTTCACTAAGATGTGATCCAGGCATGTGGCGGTATTGTTGTTGACTCGAGTAGGCTGTTTGATGCAGTGAACAAAGCCAAATTCACTGAGTAAATTCTCATAATTATCCAGTTGTCGATGCTTGTTTGGTTCTATGGTGTTAATATTGAAGTCTCCTACAACTACATGGGAATGTTGACTTGATCCCTCGAATACTTGTCTCAAACTATTGATGAATTCTGTCAAATCCGGATTGGAAGGTGACCTATATATTGCGGTTACAACAAATATACTTTCTCCAGTTTCAAGGCGGAGGTTCAAACAGTTGGCGTGTTGAATTTCTGGCTCTTCAACCTCAGTGTTAATGTCAGCTTTAACATATACAATCACTCCATCATTCTGCAGCTGATTCTTCTTGGTTGCATATAGATTGTAGTTACTTATGACTCGCGGAGTTGTATTGCAAGAAATCCATCATTCTGTTAAAACAATAACATCAAAATCACACTGTAAGTCTTCTAGTTGTATCAGGAACTCGTCAATATTCTTGTTGTAACTTCTAATATTAAAACTGACAATTTTCAGGTTAAACTGTTTCAAGCTATCACATACATATTTCGGATCCAGAGTTGAAAAATCATTTACATCTGCTAAGTCAAGCTCTTCTATCAGATTATTCATCAATTTTATAATTTTTTGTATTGGATTCTATTTCTAAGTTTTTGTTGTTCCATACCAAAAGCTCTTCATCTGTCCTCCTGTTTACTCTATCAATAATATCCTGCACTGCATCATTGTAGCCTGTTGTTAGATATCTGAAGCTTTCTGTATGCCTGGATATTGCGACAATAGCATGTGATACACTGTTGTATATTTTATTGTCTTTTGTGTCAATCCTCACTAACACTATATCCTTTGAAGTAAGCCCTTGCGCTTCGTGAATTGTGTTAATTCTCTGGGACTTATATTTCTTCATGCAATCACGGAGAACTTTTTTTTCTTTTTGCGTGAATGTGAGGATTAGAGTATCTTCCTTGAGCTGATGGGTTTCGCCGTTTTTGAATGTTGGAAGAATTGATCTTACTCGGGCATTCTTTGTGCTGATTCCTTGGTAGAATGATTGAAGTACAAAACATACATCCACTGGACACCGCTTTGTTACTGTTATATATTCTTCAGGTTCACAGAAATCTGAAATTTTATTCCACTTGGTAACTACTGGTGATCTCTTGATGTATGGTATCTGGTTGGAGTCGCCCACAACTATAATTTCCACTGCTCCACTCAATTCTGCAATAAAGCCAATGTAACCAGCATGCATCATTAGCCCCTCATCAATGTATACTTTTTCATATTTCTTGCCTGGATTATTTATAATATATGATGCTACTGTCCTGTAATCCATTCTTAGCTGAATAGGTATGTTCTGACTGGCGTACTTTGCTGAAACCGAATCTCTTATATCTTTTATGCTTGCTCTAGTTTGAGTTAGTACTAAATCTTTTCCTGGAGAGTGCTTCCTGATTATATATGTCGATTTCCCACAACCAGGCACTCCTTCTATCCAACTTATTTGTGAAAATTTAGGCTTATTGATGTGAATTTTGTTTATTTTACTAATTAGCTCACCGTCTAGCATGAGTTCTGTATCTCTAGTGACTAATATGTATTTTTCAGTGGTTTTGAACTTATTTTCCTTCTCTACGAACTCAACATATTTGCCTCCTTCTTCCAGACTGTATCCCATTCTGTAAAGAGTGTCTGTTTTGAATAGAAACTTCTTCATTACATTATCAAATATGTTCATATCTTTTTTCTTAACTGCACCAATCGTTCTGTTTGACACGTCTTCACAAATATTTTTAAGAATCCCCTTGTAGATTTTAGCATTTTCAGCATCAGCCTTTTCCAGGAGGTTACGGAGGTCTATCATTGTATTAATATATCTTTCATACTTTGATGCTCCCTCGAAAAACCAGTTGGATACTCTGTAGCATTATGTTGACTAGGTATTTCTAAGTAATCGATATTTCTAATTCCTTGATTGTAAAATACAAAACAGAGGGCTTCATTATCCAGTACAGAGCTTAACATATGTATTGCCGGTATATCTTGAATTGCATAGTCGAAAATATCAATTCCTATTACTAGTGGGTAATTGACTGAACTCCAACTGTTCAATAGAGCAAGCATGTTAATAAATCTTTGATGAGCTTGTTCATTTGTTTCTACAATGAATACTGGACACTCAGATTTTCGAGAGAAAGCTTTTATATAGTCTACTTCAGTGTAAGTTAGTTGTTGCCATTCATTAATTTCGATTTTGGAGCATTGCAAAAATTTTGACAGCCCCTTAGATAATATCATACAGTTTCCTTCTTTGCATGCAAAAGAAATGACTAAATCTACATATTCTCCATAATTATAAACAAGATTGATTCTACTTTTTGGGGTTTTTTCTGTCATGTTGAATTTTTTTAATTTGTCGAGAATTTCACATATATTTCCATTAATGATATTATTTTGTGCTACAATAGAAACTTTATGTTTACTGAAGTGTTGCAAGGTACTATGAAAAAACTTTTTAATACCCATAGTCGGCCATATCAACTACTTTCCTCAGTGCCTTTTCATATTCTGGGCAGCTTTTGTCACTCACTTTGTGGTCTGCTGGATTATTACGTTTTTTACAGTTCACACATACTTCTTTCTTGTCCAGGTTTGGGCAGGACTTTATATCATGACCAGTCTCTGCACAATGGCTACATGTGTTTTGTTCTTGCTTACAGAAACGACCGATGTGGCCTAGTCCATTGCACTTGAAACACCTGCTTACTGATACATAGTCCTTGACGCTACTTGATGACCAATCTATAAATACTCTCCTCATATTTTTAAGTTTATTTCTTATTTCAGCTACACATTCTACAACCCAGTTAACCTGCTTTTTATCTTTTGGCCCTATCTTGAAAATTGGTTTGAACGAATTTTTGAATTGCTCAAATGAAATGTAGTCTTGGAAATTCCTATTGAAAACTTCGCTAACTACTTCTTCTTGACTCAGCTCGGCACGAACATTGTATATTACCAATTTAGGTTTAATTTTATGTTGCTCACTTACCTCAAATTCAGCATTTTGCAGCAAAGAATCATTGAAAAATTTTTTCTTGTCTACACTAGAGTCAATAACCAGAAGAACTCCCCCACCATTCACATTAATTGCCTTTTTTACTTTTAGAGAGTTCTCGTTAGAAATAGTTTTTTAATAACTTTTTTCAGGTTCTCGCTTGTTTGTATTTCGGTTCCCTGGATCTCCTTCGGCTTTATCAAAATAGTCTTGTCCTTTGGAACTGGCCGGCTCCTCTGCTCACTGGTTTTCTCCTTTATTGTTTCACCTGGCTTCTTTTCTTCTTTCTTCTTCGGTAGTTGGACCGTCTCGGCGTAGCTTGGTTTCCTGATTGTACTGGAAACTATCAGACTTGATGAAAGCTTCTCAATTTGTTTTTCAATATTGTTGAGTCTCTCATCTATCTTTGTATTTTTGGCGGTTGCCTCACTGCTCACTTCGGTTTTTCCTGCGATTACTCCTAGATCCTCACAAAGAACAAGAAAGTCTTTATAGTCTGCTTGAGATATTTTTCTCTTCTCGTACAGTTTCGAGCCCCAATCCTTGAAAGATGCTTTTAAAGTCCAAAGTTTATAGAATAAATTATCATCTTTATTAGTCTCCATTATTTTTTCAGCTTGATTATTTTCACAATGTTTTTTATCACTCTCTTCATACTCCGATGCTAGAAATGGAGAAAGTTTTTCTGGTGATCCCATTTCATATCGTAATTCACAGTTTATTTACACAATAAACGTTGATTCACAGTTAAAAGCGTTGACCTAATTATTTTCACTAGCTGACGAAATTTCTTTACACTCACAAAAAATTCGCTGACTACACTAAACTACGACAAACAACTGAGACGATGTTCACTCTACGGCTGCTAAACTACGAGCATGGCGAGTAGGTCGCTGTTTCCCACTCACGCAGAGCATTTGCTCCGCAGAATGGCAGCGCTTTACGCGCCGCGTCCAGCAGCGCTCGACGCGCTGCGTATTGCAGAGCACCCTGTCCTGCGAAAATGCAGCGCTTTACGCGCCGCGATATGCAGCGCTTAATGCGCCGCGACGTGCAGCGCTTGACGCGCCGCGTGTTGCAGAGCACCCTGTTCTGCGAAAATGCAGCGTTTTACGCGCCGCGTATTGTAGAGCACTTTGTTCTGCGAAAATGCAGCGCTTAGCGCGCCGCGACATGCAGCGCTTAGTGCGCCGCGACCTGCAGTGCTTAGTGCGCCGCGACATGCAGCGCTCAATGCGCCGCGAACTGCAGAACGCTCTGTTCCGCGAAACTGCAGCACGTGACGTGCCGCGACAGCAGCGCATGATGCGCTGCGACCTGCAGGGTCCTCCATCCCGCATAATTGCAGTGCGGTCGCACCGCGTTTTTGACAGGACTTCTTGGTCTTGCCTGTGGACGGCGGTAAGTGTTGCCGCAAACCCGTCCCTCCCTCCTGCGACCGCGTGCAGGTACAAGTGTGGATATACATCGCCTACTACGTGTCGGGTTGAGCAGGATAAATTGTTACTGCGTGTACGCAGTGACGAACAATCCGGCTGCAATATAAGTCACTGCAAAAGTAAGCGCCCGCCGCGCCGGCGCCTATTTCAGCCCTTGGCCAAGCGCCGAGACTACTCGCCGCCTGAGTCGCCACTCGCGTTCCCCGACCACTCGCGCCCTGAAGCTAGCCGGCCCGGAGTGACTCCGGGGAAAGCAGTTGAGTGTACTCTAGGCAAGAGTATACTGACACATCATCTGAAATATCTATCATGAGTTATGTTTAGAATCACACCAATATTTGGGGGTCAGGATAAGGAGCATATAGTGCATTATTTTGAATTATCAAAAAAAAAAGATCAGATCAAGTAGTAAAAGAAAATATCATTTGAATGGAGTACTTTTGAAATTATATGAAAAATAAATTAAAGTTAGAAAGGAGCAATATGGACTTCTGAAGAAAATATTCAAAGGGAATAAATTCTTAAGGGGGTCAGCTACCGGTACAGTTACCTTAATTCAATATTTTCTATTCTTTTGAAAAATGTGTCAGATCTTCCAATAATAATTATCATGTTGAGTTAGTTAATCTGGAATGCTATCAATCAATTAACAGTATTTGCTAGATAAAAGTATGCTATTGTCTCCTGCAAACATTCAGATCCATTCTTATATTTACATAAGTTACCAAGGCAATTCCAAGGCTGTTCTGCTGCACAAAAATAAGTAACATAAGACCAATCCAATATTGCAAACTTATTGTATTTTGTTGTTGAATAAATGAATATATTTTTCTGGAGGTCGTGAATTGAGGTTTGATTCACAGAATAGAAATAGATTTCTGTTATTTTTAATAAACATTCAAGGTTTTGATGTGTAGTTGAAGAACCTTGTTTTTTTTTGTTTGTCCACGGCTCAACAGCCCACGAAAGGCCTAGGCTTACCAGCTAATTGCCAGTTTCATATTCTCTCCACCATACAGTCCGTTCAAGTAAAGAAGACACCCTGGCAAGACGGGAAAAGACTCCAGCTCGGCCATAAAGTTATAAATTCTCAAACAGAATCCACAGTCCCCGAACCAACACCGACCGATCCGAAGCCACTCCCCATCCTGACAGAATAACACCCACCCCCCTGCCCCTACAGACCATACAGCAAGCGAATAATCATCAACCAGGATAGAGGTAACGCGTGGTTAGCACGTTGATCCTCTCAACCATAAGCCAGTCTCCACAACCAAGTGGCGGCGTTACTAACGACAGCCAATCTCCCAAAGGAGAAGAAGAACCTTGTTCTCATCAAATAAATATTTAGTTGGATATAGACAAGGTCAACTTACATATATTTTATATTTTAATATTGTATTATGTTTTGGAAAAATAAAAGTAATTGATTGATTGACATAACCATGTGATATAAACCCATTTAAAGAATATAATTTTCTCTGTTTTAGACGAAGATAGTATCAGCGGGCGAAGGAAAATGTACAGCAGAAATGATTGTTGGTGAGCAACATTTGAATGCTCTGGGGACTCTCCATGGAGGATGTACAGCCACACTGGTCGACATGATATCTTCCATGGCTCTGGTTACGGCCAATAAAAACAATAATGGCAATACTGGTGTATCCGTTGATATGTCCATATCGTGAGTATTAGTTTCTGTTACTATAGTAACGGTTATTTACCACCTTGAAAGTTTATTTTCGTTTGTTCTAATTTTAAATTAATTACATAACTTATCTATGCTGGCATTGGTGAAGAATTGGGTAATTCCGGTAAAGTTCAAAACCGAGGTATCACCACCAATCTGTACCCTCTGCTGTAATTTATTTATGTAGAGAGGCAACACACATATAATATACAGGGAATCATAATAATGATAGGGAAAGAAAAACAGGTACAGGCCCTTCACTATCTCGATCCCAATTTTGATGAAAAGTAATATAATCATAATCATTTACAAACCCTATAACAAGATTTAACAAGTACAACATAAGCAATCAGAATTATTTTTCATTAACTGGAACTTCAATAAGAAACAAATAATTATTATTAGTTAATAGGTATAATGCCTGCACAGAGTGAGTGAAAAATTTGGAAACAGCTCAATATTTTTTGTATGAAGGTAATTTAACGGTTGGTGACTTGGAGGATCGTACTTAGATTCAACGTTCTACTTAGTTTTGACATTTAAAATTTGGTTTGCCATCTTGATCCGCCACATTTAATCCAACTTTATTTTTCCATTTCGAAAGGTGATCATGCAGATTTATGATAAATCGAATTTTGGAAACCGCACATCGATATGTCAATACTTTTCAAAGTTATATAATTTACTATTATGTTCATTTTATCGATATAAGGATTTTGCCATTCATTTTGTCTTGAAATACTATGTATAATCATGTATAATCTATGTATAAATCATGTATAACATGACCATTAGGGTGGAGTGAAAAATGAAAATTTTTGATAATCGTGATGGAATACCTGGGAGTAGTTGCCAATTTGGGAGTAAATGAGACCCTCAAAATTTGGGTTCAGAGAATTGACATCTTCAGGTGTCCCAAAGGCATCAAAGTTTGAAGAATTTAGCAAAAATTGAACTTTTTTAAAAAATTTTGCTAAAAATTTTACTTCTCAGAATTGTGAAGAAATATGTATTTTAGTTTAGTTTAAGGTCTCAATTGGTCACCAAAAAAATCTCAACACTCTAAATCTATATTGAAAGGTGCTCCAAAGGGGTTGAAAATCTTGATATTTTGTTGAAAATCGGAAAATTTCAAAAGTCTTTAAATGTTTTCAAACTGGGTTTTGGAGTTGAAAATGTGATTTAATTTCATATTAACGGCCATTTCAAATGTGCTTCATGCAATACAACTTGATAACAATTGATTGAAAGGAACAAATAAATGTTTACAGTTGGTCCTTTTTCAAGACATGTGACCTGGACATCAGGGAAGTGAAATAGAATGACAACCTTTTTTCAAGCAGTGAATATTATCAACTTCACATTAATATGTATTAATAGTTAGTATGGAACTATTAATAATTGCGAATTTAATGGCAGAATCATTCATAACATTCAAATAAACCAAGAAATTAATGCTTATTGGTTCAGATAACAGCTTCAGTTAAATGAATTACCATTATATTGCTTATTAAATATTAAAATGGTGAAACGTTGTACCTAACTTATTTTTAGTGTTGATGGGCTCTAAGATGCTGCTACCCATCGTGGATTCCAATAAAAATTATCCTTTATGAGCCAAGTTCAAATTGTTTAGTGACACAAACCAACAAAATCTAAAAAAATGAAAAATTGGAAAATTTTAAAAGTTTGAAACTTGATTCAATGCTTTTCAAGTTCAAAATCAAATACAGTTCAGGTTCTATTCATCACATCTTGATCGTAATTATCAAATATAATAGTCATAATAGTTGTTAAAAATTTTTAATTGTAGGCCATGTAACCATTTTATCAGCAAAGTGGAATAGAATGGCACATCATACTCCAATCTATCATCCTGGATCTAATCTATTGATTTGAATCTAATGTGTATGATTTATTGATTTTCATACCTGATGGAATTGAGTACAGTAGCATCAATATGTCGGAATAACAATAGTTAGCTTGTTTATTTTCCCCAGCCACATTTAAATCACTTCATCGCTATCATTTCATAGCTAATTGACAGAGATTATTTTATTTTATTATTTGAGGCATCAGTGATTCCAGACTCGTCCAGTGTGTTAATTGCACTTCCGTTTTGCAAATGATAATCATCCATTCTATGCACAAATTTATTAATTTATCATTGGTACCGTACATGAATAGTACAGTGTGTTGTCCTCCCCCACACAAACTGATTTTTTTGAAAAGTGACAGGCCACATTGTAGGTAAAATAGGTAAGTAATTGTAAATATTGAGCTTGGAATAAGGAATCAATATGAGAATCTTGGTTTAACCGCAATAGATTTGAGTCAAGTCAACACTATTTAGGGTTGATAGATTGGAGTATGATATATGTACCATTCTATTCCAGTTTGTTAATGAAATGGTTTCATGACCTACAATTGAAATTTTTTAATTATTATGACTGCTATATTTTATAATAAGGATCAAGATATGATGAATAGAATCTGGAATAGAAAACTGTATTCGATTTTGAACTATGAAAGCATTGAATCAACTTTAAACTTTTAAAATTTTCCAATTTTTCATTTTTTTAGATTTTGTTGGTTTGTGTCACTTAACAATTTGAACTTGGCTCATAAAGAATAATTTTTTATTGGAATCCACGATGGGTAGCAGCAGCTTAGAACCTATCAACACTAAAAATAAGTTGGGTACAACGTTTCACCATTTTAATGTTTAATAAGCAATATAATGGTAATTCATTTGACTGTAGCTGTTATCTGAACCAATAAGCATTGTGAGGGTGGTTTGGATAAACATGGGCTTATATAATTAATAATTAACAATGGTTAATAGATTTTACTTTAATTAAGTGATACATGAAATAAGATTCTTAATTGAGATATAGACATTAACGTTTATTTTGATTATATTATATTAATCAGGGGTTTACTACTATTAATAAATTATCATGGGGTACTCTCTTGGCTGCTCAGGAACATTTTGTGGTTAATCTAGATACAATGACTCACCTGACTCTCCATTTTGATAACACTTCACTTTTCCGCGACTTTAATAATTCTAATTTAAAATACAAATACCTGTCTGATGAAGGTACTACTCATTCCAGTTGTTCCCTTGATACACAGAGTTATCCTACCCGGACTGTGGTAGCCTGTGATATCAAGAAATACAACTGTCCAGAAAGTAACCCAAATCAGACAGGGAGACGTTACTGTGTCTCTCTGAACGGAATCACTAACAAAACAAGAACAAGAACTAGAAGACACAAGAAGACTAAACTCCCAAAAATTTGGAGTATATAAATGGATGAGTCTAAGGCTAGAACGTGAGCCCTCATGGTCACTCCACGTTCATGCCCTTTGTGAGTCAATGTTTACATAATAGAATATAATCATGTTTACTATCATTCGAACGTTTGTTATTGAAAACAAAATAAACTAATTTAAATAACAGTCAGTCTGAATTCTTCCAATAGTTGAAATTTTGATAAAATATATTATTTTAAAACTGAAGTGATGTGTATTTATCACATATCACCCATCCCACCATGAGACTGGGCCCTCAGTCTGTGAACAGGCAGGGAACAAAAGAAAAAAAAAGAAAAGCTAATATGATAAACAAATTAAATGGTAAATAGAGAAACTGACTGTTACTGAAACGTTCGAATGATTCCACACAATTTACAAGAATTATCACTGACAAAAAAAATTAATGAAACCTGAACAAATAGCAATTATCGAGCCAACAGCGAGTATAAATTTTACATTATCATCAATCACAAGCTAAGCTTTAACAATAATATTCATAATACTCAAATCAACAAAAATCTTCTATCAATACAAAAATAATAATAATAATGTTTTACAATATAATAATTATAATCCTTCATGTGGATTTTCCTTGGCCTTTTGCCGGTAAAGAATTCATTTATAAAATTATACAATACATCACAAAATAAAAATTATACCTAACCAGTCAAATAAAATAATAATAGAAAAACGAAAATTAGTTATTAGATTTTTATAGAGGTTTTTTTTTAAGGTAAGGGAAAAAAAGTTGACTCAG